>CABHPH010131537.1:0-49061 GCA_902168325.1 Peromyscus nudipes
GTGCAGGGCGCCGGGCCGGCGGGGTGCCTAGCTGGAGCGGCTGGCGCGCGCGGGGGCTCGGTGCTCCCGCTCGCCCGCGCTCCGCGCCCCTCGCATCCTCTGTTACTATGGATATCTCGCGTCTCCGCCGCCCCCTCCTCGCGCTCCGAGACACCGCCGCCGCCGCCGGGGCGGCAGCTCCACCGGCGCCCAGGTGACCGGCTCAGCTCGCGGCAGCAGGGGTGGGCAAGAGCCACGGCCACTACGGCTGTCACGGCCCCGGGGAGAGGGGTAGTGAACCGAGGGGCCAAAGGCAGGTTCTGCTCCCCCCAACACACACTCCCGCCCCCCCTCACCGAACCCTCCTCCCGAGGCTACCCAGGGGTTTCCTCCCACTGACCAAGCCGCAGAGGCCACCCGCAGTGTAAAACTCAACTTGTGTGGACTGGAGCCATCCTGTGCGACTTGGGTTGCTGCGGCATCCACAGGCGTAACATTGGCCCAGTAGACTAAAAGGTCTCAGTTACGATTGGATAAGGCTCAAATAAATACCTCCACCCACCCATCTGGTTTCCACCAAACTGCGGGTTGCACTCTACTACCGACAGTTGTAGATATTTTACTTTGGCCAAGGCTTCTTTTCAAGATGTGATGCCAAGTAAAGGAAGTGCTGATCTTAAACAAGGCGTTTCTCTCATTTTGAAAATGCTAGTATGTTTTCTTTAACATAAATAAATAGGAAATAATGTGTATCTGAGTCTGCACAACGCCATCACGGTTCCATGAGCACGTCTGCCATCCCACCCATCTCCGTTCTCAGGTTCTTCAACGCTGAACCTGCAAGTGGTAAGTGGCCCACGTAGGCTCCCATGAAGCCACGGATTCTCACAGAGAAGAGTCGCCTTCTTACAGAAAAGTAGACAGCACCTTGTGGTCTTTGTAAAGATCGTAACGAAATATTTAAGGAAATGGCTAACATGATAAATCCCTAACAGTGCTTGTGCAAGGCAATTCACTTTTTTTTTTTTTCAACTTTACCAGTGCGCGTGTATTGCCTTTAAGCCAAGGCAGACAAAAGGTTCTGGTCAGCTGCAAAAGCTCAGGGATGGAAATAGACATGTGAACCTAAGAAGTGACGTTTACTGAGCACCTACTGTTTGCCAGGGGGTCTGTGGGTTATCTCATTTTCTCCTGACAACCCTGTGACTATGTTTCAGCATTACTCTCACTTTGCAGATGAAAAAGTTTCAAAAGAGGGATGCAACTGGTAGTTCTTTCAGAAACAAGAAACACTGTTTCCTTTTGGTCCTCTGCCGAGTCACTCACTACCTGCTTTTGTGGGATTCACACGGTTCCCAGGGCTTATTCTGCTAGCAAGAAACAGGCCCAGGACATAAAGCCGAGCCAACCAGGCTTGTGAAGTATGAGCATTTCCGTCAAGTGAAATTTACATTCTCATTTACATCAGGAAAGCAAGCAAGCTCCCCCAAACCCCAGTACTGGGGAGGGAAGATAGGCTCCTTATAGATGCTAGGCTGAGCTGCATCACCAGCCCAAAGACTTTTGTTTCTACATCTTACACAGGCAAAGAATCAGACTGTATGTTGCCTGTACTCTAATGAATGTGACCTGCCCTTTTTGGGGTGGGGGGGTGGGGGGCGGGGGACATGTTTTGGGTAGTTCCTTTTGAGATTAGCAAACTTTCAGTGGCTTTGAAGACAAGTCATATAGTTCAGTATTTCATCCTGGAGCTCAGACACTCCGTGTGCTGAGGTAAATGTGTCTTCTTGGTTTTGCAGTCATGGAAACACCCGAGGAGTACTATTTCCTGGAGTGTTGCTCCCTTGTGGATATTGTTTTTGGGTTCCAGACACAGGGCAATCTAGAGATGTCATGTGCTAGGAATGAACTGAAGGCTCTTTAGGCAGGATGTGAACTATTGGTTTTTCTCCTGTGTTGAGTGCTCTGCACTCTGGAAACATTTGGGACCTCAAGGTCAGACTATACCTCCTCTAGAGAATGAATGGAAACCTAATTCCCTGTCAGCCTTTGTGCCTGCGGGTAACAACGCTGAAAAAGTTGCTGTCCATGGTGCCCATTCCCAAGTCCCATTCAGCAAGACTAGAGAATGCCAAATGCTAAATGTCTGTGAATAAACTTCAGCAAGGTACTAATGGAACCTTGTAAGAACCTCTAGGTATGCACACTAAAATATAAAGGAATGGGGGGTGGGGCTGGGCATGGCTCAGCAGTTGAGAGCTGCTCTCGAAGAAGAAGACTGAGGTTTGGTTCCCAGCACACACACACAGTGCCTCACAGGCTATGTATCACTCCATTTGATGCCCCCTTCTGGACTCAGGCATACATGCAGTGCATAGATGTATACGTATGCAAAGCACTCACACACATCAAATGAAAAACAAAATATAAATGTGTAGTCCCCCACTACTTGAGGGAACGTATTAAATAATTTACGGAAGAAAAGACTTTTGCTGTGAACTAAAATAGATCCTCCTCATTGAAACTTTAGACATTTTTTTTTATATTCCAGAAAAGCTTCAAGATGTGAGACCTAGCTCCCAAAGTCCTTATATTATAGACCAGGAACTTGATCCCTAGAGGGGCTAAGTCACTCGACTAAGGACCATCCTTACTGGAGGCAGGATAAAGCGACGGATTCTTGTTGCTTGTCCAGACACTTGTCACAATATTGTGGCACTCCAGGAAACTCAGTGTCAGAATTCTTTTTCTCATTTGTAATTTTTTTTTTTGCTAAAAAGTCATTCAAGTTTTCATTTATGTCATTTAAATTTGGAGACTATAAAGTCTCATGTTTCTCATTTTTAAAATACTCTAGTCATTTTAAGTAATACAGTGTTCCTTGCAAGATGAAACAATTTAGAAAACAAAAACAATCCTTCATGATGCCAACACTCAGCTTGCACGTATCCCCAGAGAAAAACAGAGCCCTTGTTTCAATATGGATCATCAAGAATGCAACCTTCTCAACGTAAACTGATTCTTTAAAAACAATCATCTTCTGTGGGACAGACTAACATTGGAGATGATAACTTCCTAAATTCTTCCTTTGTATTAAAAAAAAAAGTACCCAGAGGACTGATTGATGGTTCCAAAGATGGTGGCAACTTTCCTGAGAAACATGTAAAACAATGTGAGGTGCCTTTGTAGACATTTAGATGAACAGTGTCTAACACCTTACCTGTTTGGTGGGAGCATACTGCACAGTTTAGACCCTGAATGTGGAATTGCGTCTGTGGATTCAAGTCATGGGTATTCCACTTAAAAGTTCTGTGATCTTACACACTCTACCTAATGTTTCAGCGCCTCACCATTCCAATTTGTAAGATGAATGTGACAATAATGGAAGGTACCTCTGAGAGTGGTAGTTAGGAGGAAGGGAAAGTAATCACGTGTAATGGTCTTTTTGGTGTAGTAGCGTGGCTGGCTGAAAGTTCCCGGGCATTCAAACACTTATGTAGGCATTGCAGAGGTGTTTTGTAGATGTAATTAAGGTCCGTTGCCCTCAAGAAGATTATCTTAAATGAGCTGATTCTATCAGAACTCTAAAAACAGAACTGAGGATTCCATGAAGAAGGAATGTAGTGGTTGGAACCTGCTCCCAAGAGTTCAGCCCACTTGTTCTAATAGCCCTGTTCACAGACTTCAGACTTACCTGGGGAGCCCCCCTCACATAAGCTGATCCTTTCCAAAGCATCTCTTAGAACATATGTCCTACTGGATCACTTCTCTGACTGAACCCTGACTGAGACACCATGTATGATAAAACAGTAACAGTAGTGTCTGTAATATAACCTAGAAAAGTTAGCAGCATTAAAAATTAAAAAAATACTAAACACCTCTTACAGTACTGAGGTTGATGTTTGATTAAAAAAAAAGGAGCTCTGAGGATCTGGAGAGATGAGTCAATGGTTAGGAGCACTGGCTGCTCTTGCTGAGGGACCTAGGTTTGATTCCCAGCATCCATAGGGTAGCTCGCAACCATCTGTAACACCAGATGCCCTCTTCTGTCCTCTGCAGGCACAGCATGCATGTGGTACAGAGACATTCCTGCTGGCAAAACACCAATGTACATAAAAGTAAAAAACCCTTTTTTTTTTTTTTTTTTAAAAAAAGAGCTACCCCGATGGAGTAGGGGTATTTACCTATTTGTGTCAATGACAGTTATCCCAATCAGAAATGGATTTAATGTTCTGGTAAAATTTCCAGACCGTGGAAGAAGCACAAGTAGAGTTGATGATCCCATCCGGAGTTGTGGGGGCGGGGGGATTATGCAAGTGTAGTAGTGTGGGCTTCCTGAGGGAGGAAGGTAATGAACACAAAGGCAGTCCCTTCTCTCCCAACCACCTGAAATCAAGGTTTTCATGAATCAAGTATGGAATTCTGTGAAAGAACACAGACTCAGGCATGACTTAATCTTCAACCACCTAGGATTACATGCCTAGGAGAATGGCTTTGAGGTCTTATCAAAAGACATGCCCATAGCTGGGCGGTGGTGGCGCACGCCTTTAATCCCAGCACTCGGGAGGCAGAGCCAGGCGGATCTCTGTGAGTTCGAGGCCAGCCTGGGCTACCAAGTGAATTCCAGGAAAGGCGCAAAGCTACACAGAGAAACCCTGTTTCGAAAAACAAAATAAAACAAAACAAAACAAAACAAAAAAAAGACATGCCCACATGTAAGTATTGCGGTAAAAATATTTTTTATCTCAATGTTACCTTATCCTTGTACTCTCCATATTTGTGTCTTGGATTTTTGTCATTTGTTTTGAGCATTTTTTTTTAAAAGTAAAGGAAAGCCACTTTTGGAATATCATTGAAAAACATGCATGGCACAAACGTGTATATATATTCAGAACGGCATCTGTCCTTCAGAATTATGATGCAAAGTTTGCAAAACAAGCCTGGAAATGCATCAGATAAGCAAACAAACATCAGAGAGGTAGTCTCAGGAATGGGATTAAAAAGGGAGAAAGCTACAGGAAGCCTGTACCTTTCAGCCTTTTAGCAAAGCCCAAAAGTCAGAGCCAGTTTTACAAACATCTGTTTTTAACGGTGTGTGTGCATGCATGTGCATGAAGTACAGAGAGCCATTCCAGGATTCTTAATACCTCATTAGAAATTTCCCCCTACCAAAGATAGTGATTGAAAATACTTTCACTTGTTTATTCAAGCCTATGATTCAAATGATGAGGTGGCTGTTCAGTGATGGACAGTTAAATTACAGTGGGGTTCTAATCCTGGTAAAACACTTTCTTTGGGTCATTACAATTTATGAATTTCAACTAACATGCAACTTTCCTTAGGAATCTTTTTTTTTTAATTTCTTTTCCTCTGAATTGGCCTAGGAAGTACCTTGTTGCTGACATAGTAAGATTTCTACCATTAACGCTGCATTTATCATTTAAAATTATTATTTTAGTTATAGATCTCCCTATAAGAATGTGTGGGGTGTAGTTCCCTGCTAACGTGTTCTTGTATTTATGCACAGCCCTTTTGATAAGTGGGCATTAAGCAATTTACCGAGCAAATGAAAGAAAGCTTAGGATATGATAAATTCTACTTTCTCTCCAACTAGAAACAAGGAGACATCAGACAATATAAACAAGGAGCTCAGAAGAGAGACACAAATCTACCATCAGCCGATTCCTGATAGTTGCAAGGCCTGGGAGTGGATTATCATCACCCACCCTTACCCATAGAATAAAGTCAGGGCCGAATGGTTGAGGTCAGAACCCTGGACAGCGACCACACTGTCCTTTTGCAGCAAAGGATAAAATCTCAGTAGACTAGAAAAGTTGTGGGAAATCCCACCCACAAATCTTTTCAACTCTGTGGATACGTTTTCAGTAGACAGATATTCCAGAACTACGCCACTGCAGAGATAAGTGTACAATCAATATGGATTTAGAATTTCCGCACTGTGGAGTTTTACCTCCCAGTATACAGGAAGCAGGGCTCGGGATTTTGAAAGAAAAGAAAGCTATGGTTTGAGAGAGGCCATTGGATAGAAATAAGAGGCGATGAAGGAGACACAAAGAGAAAGGGGGGGGGGGGGCGCAGGGGAGAGACTGCAACGAGGTAGCAACAGAATGAAGGTGTTCAGGAGAGTCTGGCACTGGGAAAGGGCTTTGGTGCTGAACAACCCTGTGTGGTCCTGAGGGGTGCGTGCCCACCACAGAAGCAGCATTGAGCTTTCGTGAAGGCAAGGTTTGTTTATGAGTAATGAGACAAGTAAGGCACAAACTGCCTCCTGCACTCAATAGATTTTTGTTATTTTTATTGCCCTATCATGCTTTCATTGTGATAATAATAAAAGCAAAGTCCTTTTGTTTAGACGGCAGTTTTAAAACGATGTACAGACCTGCCTATTAACTGTAGTGTATTTACAGATCTGACTACCAAGCTGAAACAAGCCAGCCTGAGCAGAAGGGACTTTATACTTTTTCCTGGAGGCAAGCAGGCTTGGAATCCAAGGGGAATGAATGTAGACACTGAGGCCCATCTGCTGGAAATGTTCTGCCCCAGTCTCCTGAATTAAGACCTAGGGACTTCTTTTGTTAACTGCATCCAGGGCCAGAGCCACATGCAGCTCCACTGAGCCATAGCTAAGCCCTCTGCTTGCAGCCATTGCTTACAACCAACCCCTGAGACTGAGTTTCAGCTGCAAAACACAGGTGCTAAAGCGCCTCACCCCTTTCATACCTTTTAACCGACAAAGCAGCAGTGAGCAATAGCTACTTCCAAAGCTGGCAGCAAGACTGGGTCTCTGGTAGACTCTTCCACTAAGTGATTGCACACCCTAATCTCCCCAGGATGTCTCTTGTTAAATGGGTCAGACCATAAGGACTGCTTTTCGTCAAGAACACATGGTTTAAGGTACACCAGAGACTCATACCGGGAATTCCTGAGCATGGAACATGAGACGGAAAAGTCCCACAGCCTTAGCACTGCATTCCAGGGCAGCTTGATTGTCTGCCTGGGTATAAGTTGTGAGCAACTGTTTAACCTTGATGCACCTCCAGTTTCTGCATCTATAAAATAAGGGCAATTGGTCTTTAAGGGTGCTGCTTAAGGATAAAATGAGTGCACCCATGTGACACTCTAGCACCATGCCCACAGCACAATTTACCCATCCAGAGAATTAATTCATCCTCGTATTAATTCATAAGCCTTCAGAACTATGAAGCCACTCTACCTTATTACCAGAACTCATCAGCCAAGCTCACCCCCAGCACCTTCTCCCACGATTATCAGCTGAGCAAGTGAGGAGGTATGTATACACCTGGGTCAGGGCAGGGACTCTTCCCGGCCTATTGAGAAAGAGGAGCCCTCCCTCCACTGGGTTTTCTGTGTTGATAGATCTGGCATTGCCAGGATATTGCTGAGGACAAGGTTGTGGAGAGTGTCTGCCTATGGGTGAAGCTGGTGTAGAATCAAGACAAAAACAAAGACACCGAGTGAAAGGCTAGGTGTGGTGGTGTAAGCCCATGATTCCAGAACTGGGGAAACTGAGGAAGGAGAATCACAAATGCCAGGGCCTGAGACTCTATCAGAAACCAATCAGTCACAAACATACAAATAAAAATCAAGAAGCGGGGTGGGAACCTGGGGCGCTGGTTCGGCCATTAAAGTGCTAGCCCAAGCAAACATGAGGACTTGAATTCAGATCTCTAAAACCACTGTCAAAGCCAGGCGTGGCAGTGTGGGGCCTGCAATCCCAGCCCTGGGGAGGCAGAGCTAGACAGTCCTCGGGGGCCGCTGGCCAGCCAGCCTAGCTGAATCAATGAGCTCCAGGTTCGGTGGGAAACTCTCTCTCAAAACACAGTGCAGAGAGTGATAGATGGAGGCATCCGATGTTGACCTTGGCATCTGTGGGTGGCATCTGTGGGTGAGTCCCACCCTCCCCCAATATGGACTGAGAGACTAAGGGATTCCAGTGATAGGTTTTGAGGCTCAGGATGTGGTGGTGCCTAAAACCTCCAGACTTTATCTCTTCCACGAACTCATAAATTTCTTATTTCGCTCGAGCCATTTTAAGTGAGGATTCTGGCACTGAACGTGTCCTGACTGGCTCAGAAGGAAACTTAAACGGAAGCATGACAACTTTCTTTGGTTGGCAGTGAGTCTTCTGTTCAGTATCTAACGAGGTATTCAACCAAAGCTTGGATTCTTCCAGCAACAGAGAGCTAGCTCACTACCAGCTGAAGAAACTTATTATGGGTTTTTTTTCTTTCACCACAACAAGTTCATGTACTGAGTGAATATTTCTTTTCTGAAGTTACCACTTATTTCATCTATACCAGAGGCCATGTTCTATGTTACAGTAACAAGTACACAATTATCTCATTTAATTTTCAGAATCACCTTAAGATATAAATACTGACTTGGAAGCCACTGCAGGATTTTTTACTCAGCTTTGTACCAGCTTTACTACCGGACAGACCTTTCTACATCACGGCCCTCAACAGTGCCTGGCAATGCTGGGTCACCAGTGCAGGAAATGCAGCAGACAGAGTCCTCCTCTTCCTCAGTAGTTCCAGAAGAATCCCTGTTCTCACCCTCCCAGGGTGAACCACTGTGGATGAGTGATGGAGCCCTCTCATTTGCCAGTGGATCATAGATCCACTCCATGGTCAGCTTTTGAGAGACTACTGGGGGCTGAAGCAAAGGCCATGGAGGTGATAAAGAGGTGAGAATGGACTCATGTAGATAGGCGTGCATACCAATGGCTGGATGATGGGTGAGGGCCAGAGGGGAAGGGATGCATTCAAACGAACCCTAGAAATGAGCTGTATGGAGTAAGAATGGCGAGAAACAACGTGAACAGATGAATGTTCTGGTTACCCCCAAGAGGTCTGGTAAATTGAAAGCTAGGGCCAATAATTCCAAGGGTATTTGAGAGCTCTATGTATGTCATTTGCTAGCCCTTTATATGTCATTAAGAACTGGACTGAATCTCATTCAGTATGAGGAAACCATCAAGAACAGAATCGGATGAACAACGGAAGAAATATTTTCAGAGGGCAGTTTTTGCGGAGACCTTCAGTCATAGGACATGTCAGGATAACATGTTTATGTCCAGCCCCACAGGAAGCAGAGGAGCGAGCAGAAAACTCAGCCTGAGGATGCAGCCCAGTTCTCCCAAACCACAGGTCCAGGAAACACAGGGACATGTGCAGGGACATGTGCACTGGCGGAAGATGTTTCTGGTGTGGGAAGGAGGTACTCAGGGAAAGAACGGAGCTCTTGTGTACCTGTGGTGTACCAGACCCTTCCTGTGCCTCCCTTGGGAATCTTACAAAACCACTAAGCCAGTATTTCACCACTGTTTCTTTCCAGATGAAGAAATTGTGGGGGACTTGAGAAGTTAAGCAGTTTTTCTAAGATCAAGCAGTGTAAGAATTATTTCTCTGAATAATCAGTGGCTATGGTAGTTCCTCCTTGTCTATTGGGGGAGTACATTCCAAACCCCAGTGGATGCCTGGGATCAAAGCTAATACCATCCCCACAGGAACGGTTTGCTTTCCTACATATGTAGATTTATTAGTTGAGCACAGCAAGAGATTAACAACAATAACAGCAAAGTATGCTGTGATGAAAAGTTATTTAAGACTCACTGATTGCTTATTTATGGAATTTTCCGTTTAGTAGATCTGGGAAGGCAGCTGACTGAAGGTAACTGAAACCATGAGGGAGGAGCTACTCTATGTGATTTTTCCTAATTCACAATATACAAGTGTGCGTCCCATCTTTGAAATAATCTGGGAAGTTGGAGTATTAATATCGCTCCTATGATATAGATAAGAAAATTGAGCCCTGACAATGTCAGGGCTCAAGGTCACACTAGGTAAGCAGAGTCAGAGAAAGAGAGGGAGAGAGAAGAAGGGAGAGAGAGAGAGAGAGAGAGAGAGAGAGAGAGAGAGAGAGAGAGAGAAGAGGAGAGAAGAGAAGAGAAGAGAAGAGAAGAGAAGAGAAGAGAAGAGAAGAGAAGAGAAGAGAGAAGAGAGAATTTCCAGTTCTCAGTGTCATCCTGGAGCAAACTATTAAAAGCTGGTCTTTGCCCAAGCAAGGACAGTATTAGCTTGGCTGTAAAACATCCCTTCCCTTGAACTATTCCCCAGCCTGAAGCTTGGTAAAGGCTGGTATTTCTCCCTCATTGTCTCACAGCACAGAGACTCCAAAGAAAAACAAAACAAAGGTCTACATCCCTGGAGTTTCTGACCGTAGGTGGAGGCGATAATCCTTAAGGGACCCCAGCCCCTTCCTATTGAACGGCAGGGTGTGGTCTGCCATCCAGGGTATGAGAATCTATTTACTCTCCTAGGTCGGCACATAGTCAGGTCTCTGGATGGACTGAGCCTGAGGCCCTTTAGGACAATGATGACTCTCTGGGTAGAAGTAATGAGGGGGAGCCCATTAACTCTTTCAGGCCATTAGGCTATCATTTAGTAAATCACTGCTTTCCCCCAAATGGTTCCTGGTGGGTATGGAGGGTGAGAATGTCCTAATTTGCCTCTTCCATCTCTCAGCTGCGTTCTCCAATTATGACAGAGCGCCGGGAGCTGTTTAATAACTGCTTTACTCTGAATCACTGAACACATTCACCTATAAGAAAAACACCCTGGTGAAATGTGTGTCATCAAACCTACAGGTAAGGTGCAAGGGGCTGGGTGTTCCCTGCCTTAACATCCTGGCATGACAGATGTGTAGGATAAAGAACCTTTTCCAGCTGGGGTGGGCGGGGAGGAGCAGATGCCACAGAAGCCCAGGGGCAGGCGTTCCTTTCTCTCTCTTAGAAGGGAAGAGACAGTTCCGGTCTGAGAAGTTGGCGTCTCCTTCATGTGTGTTCCATGGGAGATGCATTTGAAGGGCAGGGTGTTCCCTGAAGACCGGCTTCACCCTGTCACTCGGGATGCATGAGCTCTGTCAGCGCACTGGACTGAGAACAATTCTCCTTCCTAGCGGGGAGATGAAAGTGTTGGCACTCTCCTTGACACTCGTAAATCTGGGGCCACTAAGTAAGAGCCCTATAAACTTGCAAGGGCTTGATATTATTACATAATGATGGTGATAGCAATAATACTTTATGCTTATGCAGCGTTCAAAGATTGGGAAGCTTTTGCATATTGGTTATTTTAAGAATTATTCCACCCCCCCAACTTTATTGAAATATAATTGGGAAATAAAACTTGTCAAGGTGTACATTGTGAATGTATGTATGAAATGACTCCCACAAATAAACATATCCATCATCCTGCATAGGTTTTCTTGCCTTTTTCTTCCTCAGTATATATTGAGAATATTTAAGACACTTAGTGAATTTCAAGTACATGATACATTATTATTAATGAGTTATTATGCTGTATACACTATCAGTGAGTTATTATGCTGTATTTTAGGTCTCCAAATTTATTCATCCTTTTTTCTTTTTTTTTGTACACGTGTTGTATGTGTATGGCATATGTACATTTGTGTATGGTGTGTGCAGTGCACATGCCTATGTGTGTGCATGCAGAGGTCCAGAGGAGGATATTAGGAATCATCTCTTGTTCTCCACCTTGGTTTTTGATACAATGTCTCTCCATGAACTGGATGCTCCCTGTTCAGATGGCTGGCCTTCAAGATCCTGGCATCCATCTGTCTCCAACCCCCCAATGCTGGGGTTGCCTGACATTTTTTTATGTGGATCCTGGGGATTTGAACTCAGGGCTTCTTGCTTTATAGCAAGAGCTGTTACCCACTGAGCCATTTCCCAGCCCCTTATTCATCTTACACCATCAACCGTGTACTCTTAGACCAACATCTTATTTGTGTATTTATTGTTGATACGGTTGGCTTTGTGGCCATGCTGCAGGGTTATCTCCGAGCGCTGATGATGGCTGGCTTTGATTGCCAGTGTTACAGGATTGAGAATTACCCAGGAGACACACCTCTGAGCATTTCTGGGAGGGTGTTTCCAGAGAGTAACTGGGGATGGCAGGGAGGCCTGTTCTCAAGGAGTTCTGAGGAGAAATCAGTATATACCTGCTGCCTTCACTTCTTCTCCCTGAGCTGTCTGTCACCGCTGACGCCATCCTGTGCTGTCATTAGATCCCAGCTCCATTGACCTTCCAATGTGGACCCCACACCAGCAGTTCTTTAGGGATCTTTTAGGCTTTCAGCACTGGCTTGGAACTACGGAAGTGTTCCCAATGGGTTCTGACTTATCAGTGAACAGAAGCTGATGTTGGCCTCCCCAGACTCTATCATGTAATAAGCCAATCCAACAAATACCCTTTTTATATTATATACACCTTAAATCCGTTCTGTTCCTCTAGAGAACCCTGCTGAATACAGGGCCCAGTGTTTGGATCAAGGCTCTGAAGTTACAGTCCATTTATTCTGCATAATTTCAACTTTGAATCTGTGTGCTGTAAGTGAAGTCTGATGGGACGTGGGGCCACCTGCTGGTGCTTGGCGCCTGTGTGGTCCTGGGATGAAGCTCGGGTTACCTGGTCTCCACCTTGTGTTCCTCACACGGCCGGCCTCTTCTCTCTGGCTTGTCCCATTGCTACTTCCTGCTTGGGTAGCATGTGGTTGGCACGAAGAGGGGTTGGCAGAGACTGGCCTGCATTCAGCCCTTTCCTCGTCTCTTTCCCCACTGCTCGTACACATTCTTTAGATGGAGCCATTCCCCACCCTGTGGCTTCTCGGGGGTAAATAGGTTGGGGCTATCCTTGCTTATGATTTCAGCAACATGGTTTGCTCACTGGGCAACTCAGCACACACCTCTCACCCAATCTAGAGATCAGAGTCGCCGTGAGTAGTCATTCGTCGACTGTAGGTCGGAGATACAGGGGGGTGGGAAGGCGAAACAGGCTCTCTTGCCCCTGGCCAATGTTTTCGTTGGACTTTGCAAACTATATAGCTGGCGCCGTGGTTGACATTCATTATGTTGTCTGTGGGAAACGGATGCGACCAGGACGATGCTGGTATTATGCTTATTTCTGTTATTATCATTTCCAGAAGAAGCTGCCATGGCCTTCTATGTGACTTGCACTAGGAACAGCCCTCGACAATCCACCATCCAGTAATCCTTCCAGCAAATATTCAAGGTGGGCTTGTTCATAGAAATGGTTCCCTAACTATTCTGCGTTTTTGTTTCCTCATCTATAAAACTGGTATAGGGATGCATACTCATAAAGACGGTGTGAGCATCAAGAGGTGGAGAGCTTTGCCTGCCTGTATTATCCCATCGCTGTATTTGTTTGGAAGAAATATCTTGATGCACTGTTGGGAGGGTGGGGTGAGAGCTCATGGTGACACAGAGGACTGCTTATCTTGTGCATAATCTGACATGCTGTTTGGATTGCTCCAAGAAGGAGTGGGCATCTGTGAGGACAAGGTCTTCACGGGGGAGGGGGGGTACTAATGGCCATGTAGTCTTTTGTGAATGGAAATAATGAATGGAGCTTTAAATGAACTGCTTGCATGGAGTTTATGCTGAACACTCCCCACCTGGCCACCTTCATGAAACCTTCAGTCAAGACAAAGAAGCTGACTAATGCTCGGGTGTGTGATTGGATTACCGCGGGGGATCTGAGGCCAGTGTCTCAGAGAGATGCTGAGATTCACATCCATGTTGGCACCAATGGAAACAGGCAGCATGTGCTGGAGGATGAGCGCGGAGCTAAGGCTGAGTTAGAATCTCACCCCTGGACCATTTCTTCTTAGTGGTCTCTGCATTTACAGTGGGGGCAGGTAGTTAACAGCAGTTTCTATTCCTTTACAAGCCCCTCCATCAGGCTCAGTACACAGCAGACACTTAAGTGTTAATGCTGACCAATATGGGCAGTACAGTCCATACTAATGAAAGAAATGAACGCATTTTTTGTGTGATCATTCCAGTGACCCTGTGATGTAGGAATTAATCTCTCCCACTTACTGATAAGCTTTAGGAAGCACAAAGACGCTAAGATCCTTGTCTGGTATCTACTAAGATAGCTAAATAATGACACAAACCCACATTCAATACAGACTGCTTCCCTGGTCATATGCCTCCTTCAGCATACTTTTTTGAGTTTTGTCATTACGTGTGTGTGTGTGTGTGTGTGTGTGTGTGTGTTTTAAAATGCCACTAAAATAAGAAAGTTGAAACAAAGTGATTGTAAGCATCCCTCCAGAACAAGGAGTAGAGAAAAGGAAGGAAGAGTGAAAACTGAAGCAATGGTACATAGCACAACTCAGTCACACCTTAGATGACTGTAGAATTCTATTTGTATTAGTCACGGGACTGTAACGGCACCACAAAGGGAAAGTGTGCCAGGTAGCTGCAACCCACTGTTCAAGAAAAAGCTGCCTCCAGTGTGTCTCAAAGCATGGTTCTTTCTTCAGCCAAGTCAAGTTCAAAGGAGCACATGAATAATTGGCTGCAGCTACCCTTTAAGCAAGTGCCAGCTCTCTCTGTTCAGGTTGATACATCTCCAAACCTCAGGGAGCCGTGAATCAGCTGCCAGCAGCCAATGGTCTTGCGAGCATTCATAACCAGACCAGGTGCTGATCCATCAAACTAATTAGCAGCCTGTGGGCCACAGTTAGCTAGGAAGGTAGCTTTCTTTTTTTTTTTTTTTTAACTCTTTTCCTGACAGACTCCGTGTGCTCTGAACAATGTTCTGTCAGGAGACCCACAAAGAAGAAAGCACATAGTATTCAAAAGGACAGAGGCTAAAAGGAAATACATGTTTTCTTTAAGTGAGACAGGCGGGCAAAAAGAGGTAAGCCGAGATTCACAGAAATAGATGCATGTATGCGCACATAACATTTGATGTTTCTTCAGTTTACTTAGAACGTTGTCATACCATAGAATGGAAAGTCAGTAACTTTTCATTCTCACTGATAATGAGATAGTGATATTTAAAACAAATAACAAACAGGAGAAAATGGGACAGAATTACAAAGGAGTAAAAGATCTAGCTTGTTGGCACTTAACAGTCATCTGCTTCCCCAAAGAGCAGAGGAAACAGAATCAGCTTCCACAGCAAACAGAGGATGTGTTGAGAGTTCAGAAAATGGAAGACTGACTTTAACTAGGAGAGGAAGTGGATGGAATACACTGGAAAAAGTGTCACTGCAAACTGCCCAGGCTTATAACCCAGTGCGTAGGTCAGCAGAGAATACCGTGGGTTTTAGTAAATCTGTAGGAATGTTGTAAATAGTGTATTTAGAATTAGTTTTACTGTGATGAGAAAATGGTAAAACAGAATTAACAGTCAAGCCAACACAGCTCCGAATGTCTTCACTGATACAAGGGAAACATTCCACAGCCAATTTGTTCAATATTTATGACTTTAGTGAGGTTTTGTTTATCATAGATCCAATAATCTCCATTGGAACTCTTCCAGTCCATGATCTAGAGATGTGAGATAATGAAGCATCCCAGCCCTTGAGGTAGCCAAACAGAAACATCTGAGAAAAAAAGCAAGGCAGGAAGCTGGCAGAAGCCTTCAGACAGCATTAACATTTACAGAGACGTCTGCATGGACTCTGTGTCAGCATATGGAGAACCCAGGAAGGGATTCAGTAGAAGCAGGGTTTCAGGGCACCCTATCAACACCATCTGGAGATAAATTCCATGATAGATATTTTCTTCACAAAAACTGTGATATCTTACTGATGAACTTCATATTAATGACAAGGATCCTAGCCAAGGCTCTCTAGAAGTACTTACTCTTCAACTGTTTGCTGCTTGATTCTGGGGTTAAAAATGTATTTCTGCCTTGATGAGGAATTTGTAGAATTCAAGCACGAAGGTGATAAAGCTGAGATGATTCTAGCAGTGTCAGAGACCCAAAGAAAGCATTATATAGCTGGAGGAGGTTAAGATATGCTGGTAGCAATGTCAATTCTATCCCTGAGAAGTTAATCTACATGTTGAGATCACCAGCACCAATCTTTCCCCAAATATTTACTAAGTAAAATCTTATTGAGTGGTTCCTTAGGGAGAGCAGGGCTATGAGTTGGATTACCTTTGCTGTAAGAAATTAATGCACTACCTTGACTGTAATTGATTTAGAGACTGTGATCTTTTAAATAGACTATGACAGGTGATTTGGGGTCAATATACCACTGGATTCATGCCAAATGCTAACTCTGCATAATGCTTCCTTCAAGATTGTACACGCAATGCAGCTGAGGCACAAGTCTGTTCTGTGGCCACCACATATTCCGACTGTCTTGCTCTACCAAAGCAAGATCCCAACTTCTCCTCATCCCTGTAAACAGTTTGTGATTTATTCTGAGCTAACGCCTTGAGTGCTTCCTGAATAAATCATTTATTATTAGCAGAAAGGAAGAACAGCCACACCACACGGTCCTGCTCCAATCTACCTCTCCAGCCTCACCTCAGGGATTCCATCAGTCAAACCCTTAGATCTGCCTCCAGGGGGCGCTTTAACTGAGCACCTTGCATATGGGACTCTCTGCCTTTAACCAGTTCTCTGTCTGGAAAACTGTTCTTTCTGTTACCCTCTCCTGAAAGTGTTTCTTGACGACTCAATCAAACTCTGCCCTTGTTTGGCACTGAGCAAATGCTCTATTAATTGCATTCAGTTCTCACTGGAGCCTGTGAAGTAGAGACTGTTATGGTCTCTATTTTAGCAAGAGACATTTAAAGACAGGTTGATAAGAAACTTATTTACGGTCATGGATAAGTAACAGAGCTGTGGCTACGAACCAGGGTAGCCTGGCTCCAGCATGTCTGCTCCTCTGAGCTCAGGGACCCTAGGCTACCCCACAGTGGCCTGAGCACAGACCACCAGAGCACAGGCTATCCCACACTGCAGTCCTGCTGTAGCCCTCCTCTTTCTGGGCTATCTAATGTCAACCAATCCCATAGCACTCATCCCAGGCATTATTTTGCTCCAATTAAGTCTTCCTGATTTCACCATGCCCCAGATTAGGGTGTGTGTGGATCCTCTGTGGTCTACACCACACTTCTCAACACTAGAACACTTGTCAGACCACATGCTTGCTTCTCTGTCTGCTGTTCAGTCTTGAACTCTTGGAAGAATCATAAATAGTCTCATCTGTTAGTATGCATAGCCATGTCTGAGGGCGGAGGTGCCGCTTAACAAATATTTGTCTGGACAATAGATGGATGCTGTTGCTAAGCCATTTCATTCTGTAGCTCTGGCTTCCAGTTTTTAAATATTTATTTTTATTTTAATCTATGTGTATGTGCACGTGTCTGTGTGTGCATATGTGAGCTCCCTCAGGGGCCAGGAGAGAGTATCGGATCCTCTGGAGCTGACACTGTTGTGTGAGCCACCTGACGTGAGTCCCAGGAACTGAACTCTGGTCCTCTGCAAGAGCAACCAGCACTCTCAACAGCTGAGCCATCTCTTGAGCTCCATGGCTTCCAACATCAAGTAGATTAAGAACAGAAGGTCCACAGGGGAATCACAATACATGCTTAGCTCCAGTTCAGAAAGAAGCCAGACTCTTTCTAGCTCAGGGGGTCAACACGAAAATGACCTGAAATTCATTTGTCCTCACAACTCAGATCTATAGACCTTTAGGCTAGAAGGATCCTTGGAGGACACTTAGTCCAGGTATTGCAAACTGATGGCTTTAGAGACATTTTTTACTTCACACTTCACTATTTCTTCCTTTCTTTTTTTTTTTTTTTTTTTAAAATTAGGACCCCTTTAGGTGGAGACTGCTTTTATTTCTCCACATTCCACACCATACCCCATCACAAGTACCATTTCACTCATTAGTATCATCAAGGCATTCAGTATGAGATGTCCAATGCAGTACAACCTGCACTTTCCCATCTCTCCAGCAAAGCTCCTGGGTCTGTACAGAGTGGCCTCCACTTTCCTCACTAACTTATTCCACTTAGATTCTCATCCCACTCTCTGGTGTAATCATCTTGTTGAATCTAGTTCCTAGTTTGACCCAAGACCCTTCGGACTCAAGACCACATTCTGTGGATTTCATAGGTGATGCTCAAGTAGACATGGGCCTCTAACCAAATAAAATCAGTGTACTTAGAAAGAGACAGATCCAGATGTAGAGAGAAAATGTCAAGAAGAGAAATAAGATGAAGGTAATCATCTACCAACCGAGGACAGAGGCCCCGAGCACCAATCCCGCTGACACTTTGGTTTTAGACTTCTAACTTCTGGAACTGTGAGGCTACATTTTGATTGTTTCATCCCCAGTCTGTGGCACTTTGCAAATTAATGTAGAGCTCAGAAATATTCTCAAGAAAAATGTGTGGATGAATAAATGAGGATTAATTTTCCCAATGAAACCCTAGTGAAGGTGAGAAGCTTGCCAGAAACACATGGTGGTGAATTAGCAGAACCAAGTCTAAAATCCAGCTTCCCTCCCTCTCTACCTGGCCTTCAGCCATGACAGCATGCAGCAGTGCCCAAGAGGCTTGCATGCACAGCACTCCGAAGGCACTGCCTTGCTACTGAACACACCCACACAGTTACACATTACTCGTACACGTTTGCTGATTCTCTGATTTCTCCTAGGAAAGCCCAGGGTAAGATTCTCCCATTATTCAGGAAGTAATAAAAGTTGTAGTCATAATATATAGGAAGAAACGAATGATTCATTGCTGAGCCATCGAGCCATGGGGAACAGTCTAAGGTTTAAAGCGCACGGTCAGCTAAGATAAGTCATGATGATGTCACAGTGGAATAGACAAATGGCTCAGGGGCTGATCCAAAGGCACAGCACAATGAAATCAGTGCACTGCTGAGCATCTTCTGCATCTCTGGGGAGCAGCTCCCCATCTTGACAGCCCTATTGAGGGGTGATAAAAGGGGGCGGCAGGAAGCAGCAGTCTACCAACATGCTCCATGCAGGAAGAAGGGTTTTCAAGTTGCTACTTGCCAACGAACATTATTTATAAAGACGTGTTCTAGAAAGGGTCATACATATTCAGATACCCACCCAATGGGTCAAGACTAAAGTTTTCTTTTCAGAATGGAATTACAGAGCAACATGGGGCCTGTGAGACTAAAAGCCATCAAGGCTGATACTCGAAATACTTCAAAAATATGACAGCATGAGCCATCAAATGTCAAAACAGGATTAGTGAGGCATGTCTGTGGCTGGGTGGAACTCTCTTGGCTGCAGCCCTAGAGATGCCCTGCACTTCCCTGACCCTACGTTTTAGATTCTTCATTAGAGAATGGCACATCACCCTTCATTCAAGTGTTACCAGATCAGTGAATGTTTTATGCCATATGGCTATGCTTATATGCCATTATTATAGAAGTATCGACACGTGCTAAGTCACTTAGCCCTCACAACAACTAAATTCAACTGCTGTTGCTACCATCTTATTAAAAAATAAACCAACTAAACAAACTAATGGAGAGCGATGTTAAGCAATTTTCTCAGTGCCACACAGCTAATAAGGGCCACTCTAGGGCATAAGAAGATCTAGGTGGTCTGGATTGCAAAGGTTCAGATCCCTCTCTACAATAGGACATGTGAATTCCTGCTTTCCCCCGTCCCTTGGGCCCCATGAACCAGAGAGCTAGTGTCCCCGAATGCCCAACATTTCCACCTCACAGTTTTAGTTAAAGGGACAGAGGAGAGGACGTCATGAGTGCTTTTAATTTCAGTATAAGCGTCACCTGCATGAAGATAGATAGGAGAAGAAACTAACACAAAAAGTGCCATTAAGAGTTCAGAAGATTCGTTTTTATTCGTCCTCTTAATTAACACATAGTTATTGTGTACATTTATGGAGTACGGTGTGGCATTTCAATACCTGTATAAACTGCAGACTGGCCAAACCAGGATCCCTGGGATTTACACGTTCTTATTGTTTCTTTGTGTTTTCGGCCTTTGGTGCTTCTCTTCTGTATCTTCATAAAACACACAATAGACTGTTGTGAACTACACAGTCACCCTACGCTATGGAACACCAGAACTTATTCCTCCTGCCACACTGTGGCTTTAAACAAATTCAGTATCAGCTGAGCTCATCTAACCATTGAACGGAGAGTCATTTATCCCAGCCAATGAATCTCATGATAACGAAGATGCCCCACTGTTTGGTGAGTAGTGATGGGTCCATGTCTGCTGATCACTCAGTGAAGGAAATCTGCGTGAATGAAGAAGAAATGGGATTTGGGAAAATATGGAGGAGGGATGGGGGCAGAAACTAACATTTGTGGAACAGCCACTCCATGCCAGACCCACCCTAGGTGTCTGAGCTTCACCATTTCCTTACATTCCTATAGAAACCCAATCATTCAACAAACACTTTCTGACCAGGCATGGCGGTGCATACGTATAATCCTAGTACCCAGAAAGTTGGGACAGTAGGATCTCAGTGAGTTTAAAGTCAGCCTGGGTTAAACAGTGAATTCCGGGCTAGCCTGGGCTGTGAAGCGAAATATTTGTTTTGGAGGCAAGCAAACCCTGTGGTGCGAGGCCCTCCAGGAGATAATGGGGTTACAAAATGAACTAGATCGTGGTTCCCGAGCCTCTGAGCAAAGCAATAAAGAAAGCAATCTGGGGCCAGTGTGGTATTTTGCTATGAGAATGCGCAGACAGGAACCACACTATCATTGCTAAGATCTTAACCGCCAGGTCTGCAGCTCCTGCAAACAGGATTGTTTGCTGCCTGGGCAGCTGTGTGCTGTGCTAGGTAACACCACCACTACTCCCTCACCGAGAGTCCTCGAGTCCCTTCAAAGAACGGGTTGTGACTCAGCTACATGAGTGAGTCTTCCTCTTAGAAGTTTACATTTAAGTAGAAGGAATATTGGACAATTGATTATGGCGGAAGAAACCAAGAAGGTGATTGGAAAAGAGATGAAGTGGGATGGAGGGAGGCTAAGTGGGCCACGTACAAGCAGACAGTACAAGTGGGCAGGAGCTACGAGTCGACAAGCTATAGGCACAGAGAACCTTGATGAACGCTGGAGGAAGCTGGTTGGTAAAGGGAAGACAAGCGTGTGGAATGAGAGGGTCCTTGAGGTACCACGGCTTATTTAAACATGTCTTCCCGATGTGAGATCATTCTAATTTTTCTCTGTATTAAAATGAATCCCGGGATGAATATCCTTATAGATCGATATCTGTGGAATTTCTGATTAGTTTCTCAATGTGTCCTTGGGTTATAGAGTGTTTCCATCTTAAGCTTCCTGAGAAAATGTGCATCTTTATTTCCTGGTAGGTAAAACAGGTTTTCTACTCCTTTCAGTATTATGTAAGAGTGTCTGTTTCCACACACGGAACAAACTGAGCCTTGGTTGGTTTAAAAGGAGAAAGCAGAAGCTTTCATTTCAATCGCTTGTATATTTTTCATATGTTGTGGGACGTCTGCGTGTTTTCTGTGAATAGCGCACATCTTTGGTCCACTTGTCTTTTGGGTTCTTGGTATGTTTCTCACTGATTCATAACAACTCTTGCATAACAAGAGCAATGCTCACTGACATATTTTGCAAATATTCCTTCATAATTTGTCATTTGCCTTTGGATTTTTATTTGAGGCATAGAAGTTATATTTTCTAATATATTGATTTTTCTCCTTTATGATTCACTTTCAGAGTGTTTTCTTCACCCTAGGAAACAAATCCTGCTCTTTCTAGATCAGAAAAAAATACTTGGTTTCCCCCCTCCCCAACTTGTTTCAGTAATTTTTAAAAAAAAGATTTTACATTTAACTCTTCTACTCATTCAGAATTTATTATGATGGATTTTAATCTTTAGGAAGGAAGATTTTGTACAAAATAAAAACTAGGATTATGTGGTTCTATTCCAGAAATATCTAATCTATGTTCAAGCTTGTTCCCTGCAGAATCAGCCACAAGTGGCTTCCAATAACGACTGCAGAGAGCTGGGCACACACAGATCCCTGTGAGAACATACGGAGGGACTGTGTACGCTCACAGGTGGGGATGCCATCGTTTGTGCTCTCTGTACAGAACATGCTCTCACTAAATGGAAACTATCATCGCTGAACAACTCAATCTCCTTGAACCTTTCCACGGAATCAGAACCCTGAAATTCCTAGCTGGATCTGGTTGAATTACAATGGGACTACTTAAAACATGCTGTACCTTCCTGACCCCAACACCCACTCCCCAACTGCCTGTCTTTCAAAACTGAGTAGACTTCTTTAAAAAGAGAACATTTTGTCATTGGGAGAATTTTCTTTTCTGGTCTACTTTATACTCACTGAAAAGCCAGGAAAACATCAACTTTATATTTTTGTATGGTCTTCTTCAAAAAACGCACTGGTTGAGAGAAAGCTGTGTGGCTGGCGAATTGCTTGGCTGTATTTTAAAAGGCAGGTGTAATTTCGAATGTAGATAATGCCACGACAAGCACCAGGGGAGCCTACAAAGCGGGGGGCACACACGTCACACACTGAAGAGACGACACTCTTGACTTCCAAAGCTGCAATTTCAGGGATTGGGAAAGTCCACTAACACAACACCCAGCCGCAAGAAGCTGGTGAAACATTTACTTGTGATGGCTTCCAGAACTACCAAAAGCACCCTTTAAAGAGAAACATCTTGGCCGGGCGGTGGTGGCGCACGCCTTTAATCCCAGCACTCGGGAGGCAGAGCCAGGCGGATCTCTGTGAGTTCGAGGCCAGCCTGGGCTATCAAGTGAGTTCCAGGAAAGGCGCAAAGCTACACAGAGAAACCCTGTCTTGAAAAACAAAAAAAAACAAAAACAACAACAACAACAACAACAAAAAAAGAGAAACATCTTAACCACTCTGGAAGCTGAGTCCATGATGAAAATATGTTGGAAGGTTTGGGTAGAAAAATCTGTTCCATGACCCTTGCCTAGTTTCTGTGTTTTTTTTTTTTGCACTTACTCCCTGACCCCTGCCTCTGTCTCTCTGTCTCTCTCTCTGTCTGTCTATCTCTCTCTCTATATATAGATATAGATATGTGTGCGTATATGTGTATCTGTCTGTGTGCATGTGTGTGTGTGCGCTGTGTATGTGTATATATGTGTTTATGTTATATATATATACATATATATACGCATGCTCATGCATGAAGAAATCCTCTTTTTTTCCTACCAAGGAACTCACCATATCAAAGCCGAGCCCAACTCATAGCTTTGTTTTAATCTGCATATTTCTGTAAAGATACTCTGTCTTTAAATAACATCATATGCTGAAACATGGGGCTTAGGGCTCGAAAAATATAAATTTAGGTGAGGACACAACTGAAACCCCCCCCTCCACACACACACACACACACACACACACACACACACACACACACACACACACAGCTACACAGTAATAAATTACTGAGTCAATTGCTCGGACACAATGGGCATGATAATGGGTATCTTGGGGACACACTGGTTTTCAGCCTGGTTCTTACTAGATCCAATCCTCCTTGGTCTGCTTCTTCCACTACAGAAAGGAGACAGGCTGTTATAGTAAGAAGTTATCCATCAGCTTAGCAAACGACTGCTCTTCTAGGGTCAGCTACATGTGAAATGCTTAGCATGCACACTTCTGTACCTGAACATGCTTATAGCATACCACTAACTTGAAACAAAAATGCAGTGGGAGAGTTTTACTTAAATATTTTGTTGCTCCCATATCAGGATCTAGCTCTATGTTGATGATAGAAATATTCAAATTTGTTAGGCTTGGAGCGATTTCAGAATTGGGACCCTATTCAGTTTGTTGTAGAGAGCTGGAGGTTGAGACTCTTGTTATACTTCACTGCTTAATGGCTCTTCAAACTTAAAAGATCTTTAAAAGTAGCTCAGACATGTAACGTAATTAAAATAGATTCAATGGATCGATCCATGGTTTCCCCCTAGTATAAATGCAACTGTAACTATAATCTGTTCATGTCACTTATGTTTACTCTTTGGAATATATGATCCAATTTAAAACCAACTAAAATTATGAATCAATAATTTAAGAAGATCTGTATTATTTCTGTTCACTAAATTAGATGTTCTGTTCACTAAACTAGCCCATGTTCCCTGAAATATTGCAAGAAAGTTAAATATATCATTTCGTTCTCTGTGATAGGCTGGGGGATATACCAGTGAGAAAGTTTTTTCAGATGCCTCTCAAAACTTCTTGCTGGCATTTGTCTTTCCTGAGAGCAGAGAATCATGATCTCACTAGAAGGTACTTCTTGGAACAATTTCTAAGATGGTTGGTTAAAAAAGAATATATTGCTAGCTTTCAGGGAAAGCTATTCATTTCTAAAGAAATCCCACATAAATCTTCATACTTCTGGTTCTGGATGGAAGTTCTGGAAATTCCTTCTCAGTTCATATCTTCTGCTACTTGGAAGATACTGTGCCAGGGAGGGTCTGCAGAGCCCTAGGGCTCGCTGGAATGCAGTCCAGCAGCCACTGTGTTCAGAGCTTGCCCTGGAGAGGAAGTAAAGGCTTTTTGCTCTGCAGGCCTCCACAGTCTGCACAGTGGGAAATAGGAATGACAGGAAGTGTCTTTCAAAGAAGAGAAAGGAAACCACATTGGTACACACACGTCCTGTGATTCACCCGCAGATTCTAACAGTGACTCCTGATGACCACATACAGGTTCCTTTTCCATTAGGGAGGGAAGAGCTGGTTTGAGAAACTGCCTAGAGCTCACACGCCATTTTGTTACTCACTGACAACACAAACTATGCTGTGAGGTACTTTTACTTCTAGAGTTACACGTCCCTGCATCTGTATCCTGTCTCCAGATTGCTTACCCATCAGTCTCTAGTAAGAAACTCCCTGAGGATGAGGGCTATGCATGCCTTTTTCATTCTTATACCCCCAGGGCTCAACCCGGCAGCTTACTAGGATGATCAATGCTGTTATTATTGTTTGAAAAGCCACTACCATCCGTGGAGCACTGACTGTCTGAACACTCAATGTTTGCACACAATTTCAATCTCCACGCCATCCAACGCTGTCGATTCTGTTACCAGCCACTCTTTTTCACAGGTAAGAAAACTGGTACAGACAGGTGGCATGGCTCACCCAGGCCACTGTGAGGTGGAAGGCCTGGTTTTCAAATCCAAGAAGCTTGGCTTCATTCTACAGTACATGGCATCGTTTGATGCTTTTGGATTGCCCTTGTGCCGGGCACCGTTCTGGGTACTTTAGACAGTTGCTTATTGGACCAGGAATTTTTCTTGAGTTTATGTAATGGGATGCTCTCCAAATACAACGTGCAATGCAAATATTTGTTCAATGGGTGGATTGAAAGATGGTATTTCTACTTTATTCCCATTTTCAGCTGAGGTGGCAGAGTCTTGGGGAATCAAGGGACTCTCCCCTAGTGATATAGCTCACCTGTGACAGAGGTAGGGCTTGGCTCAAATTCCATCTTTCCACCTGTTGTGGAATATTATTATAAGATGTGTTACAATCATTTGTGCTGTGGAATATTTGTTTTGATGATGCAAAGATGTGTTGCATTCTTTTATGTTGCATTTATTAAACTCTGTGAAGCTGTGTTACTGTGCCTGTCTAAAACACCTGATGGTCTAGTAAAGAGCTGAACGGCCAATAGCAAGGCAGGAGAAAGGATAGGCGGGGCTGGCAGGCAGAGAGAATAAATAAGAGGAGAAATTTGGGGAAAAAAAGAAGAAAGAGCAAGAGAACAAGGAGAGGAGGATGCTAGGGGCCAGCCACCCAGCCACACAGCCACCCAGCCACCCACGGAGTAAGAGTGAAAGTAAGATAAAAAAGAAGTAAGAAAAGGAAAAAGCCCAGAGGCAAAAGGTAGGCGGGATAACGTAAGTTAAGAAAAGCTGGCTAGAAATAAGGCCGGGCATTTATAAGTAATAATAAGACTCTGTGTGGATTTATTTGGGAGCTGGGAGGTAGGCCCCCCAAAAGACTAAAAACCAAAGAGCAAAAGAGTAGAAAAAAACAACAGTCATCTTTGAGCCCTTTCTTTGCATCAATTTATCAAAACTACTCAAAGCAACCCACGTTAGTGGGAGGGAATCTATATTCTGAAGATGCTGAGAGATACAGATTTCAGAGCATCTGCTTTGCCTGTAGCCAAACGTTTGCGTCCACTTTTTTCAAGTCTAATGCTCTGTGGTCTATAAGTTTTAATGTATGTGATAACTTGGCCCAAGTGCTAGACGGCTAAGTGAAAGTTGTATGATGCATTCCATGGAGATGTTGTATACTGCAGAAGGCCCGTGTCTACCTGCTCTTTAGCTTCCCTGCAAGTTTCGCATCTTGTAGACTAGAGGGATGATAGCCTCCTGTTCTTTCAGATTGTTTGAAGGAAGCACTTTCAGGTATATTTTCAGGCTCAGCATCTGCAGCTGGGTATAGCCCTGCCAGCTATTGGCTGAAGAGGAGTAGGGGCGGGGATGTACCTACTCCAGAAGCAAGGAGATCAGTAGGCACCCAGCACCCAAGGAGTTCTGCTCCACCTGCCTCACCACCTGCTGATATGCCCTCTCCCGAGATGCAGTTTCGACCACTGATCTGGACGCACAGCTTACAGCTGAGAATATGCTGTTTTCCTAAACACTAAGTCTATTAGACTCCATGAGAATTGCAAAACAAGCTCGTCACGGGATCAAAGTCACTCATGGAAGCAAGTTAACGACCACTGCAGTTTTCAAACAAGATTCAAGACCCGGCAGTCTCAGGAAGAGAAAAACAATTCCTAGGTTTTGTTGAAAGTATTTCTTTCTTATCTCCCCTGCCATCTTTTCTTTCTTGTTTCCTTTTGAAAATCCCTTCCTCCCTGCTTTCCTTCTTTCTTCATATTTTCCATGTATTCAACAGACATTTAGAGAGCATGTGTCACACATCACAGCAGGTGCCCTATGACAAACACACACCACAAACGCTGAGGCAATAAGAGACGACTACTTTCAACAAACTCACGATCTAAGAGAACTGCAAAGTTATGTGAAGGCCCCTTTGTGAAAGTTAATATTGATTATCAACTTCTCAGGCTCAGGATCACCTCTGGGAGACAAGTCTTCGGGCAAGCCTGGGAAGGATTATCTAGATTAGATTAGCCTCTGGGTATATCTGTGAAGGATGATCTAGATTAAGAAAATGGGCCGGGCGGTGGTGGCGCACGCCTTTAATCCCAGCACTCGGGAGGCAGAGCCAAGCTGATCTCTGTGAGTTCGAGGCCAGCCTGGGCTACCAAGTGAGTTCCAGGAAAGGCGCAAAGCTACACAGAGAAACCCTGTCTCAAAAAACCAAAAAAAAAAAAAAAAAAAGAAAATGAAGGTGGGGAGACCCACCTTGATTGTGGGTCGCACCATACCGCAGGCTGGAGTCCAGGACGAAATAAAGAGGAAAGTGAGATGAGCATCGGCATTCAATGCTTTCTGCTTTTGGAAGGCAGACGGAATCGATCAGCCACCTCCTATCCTTGTTACCAATACCTTCGCCATTATCCAAAATAACTGAACCCAAACAAAGTCCCCCTTTCTTTGGTTGCTCCTTGTCAGAGAGGAAAGTATCAAAACACATTTTATAAACTATGGTATCTGGGTCAAAGGACTCATCTCTCAGATGTCTTTCGTGCATTCCAAGATTTTCCTTTCTTTTGCCATTCTTTTCCAGTGTCACAGGATTCCTTCAAGTCGCTCAGCATGCCTCCTGTCCCTGCCCAACTGCAATGTTCTAATGAGGTTTTAAAGAAAACACCTGACTCTTTGGAGGGCATTTAGTGATGTAAGGAGCAGCGACCACCCACATGCCTGCCTCTGTGTAAAGGGTGGAGAGGATAAAGAATGAACTGGAGGGTCCCTGGCTGGTCGCTGCTGTGATCTGTTCGCCTGCTTTGGTATGCTTTGATTATAATGTACGTGTTCTCTGAGGAAATCATTTGAAAGGCAGTGATTATAAATGAAGACAAAATCCATCTCTAAAGATGGCAACTATCAGGATGAACTTGAAGGGATTTGGGGTCACCAAGAAAAGAAACCTGCCTTCCAGATTGTTTCAAGTCTTAAATTTTAATAAATTACACAGTCTGAGCTAAATTTCTACACCGTTCAAAACAGATCTGTTTTTTTTCTTTAAAAAAAAATGTACAGCACAAAAGTATTTTCTTCCTAGAACCTCAAGCAATTCGAGGGCTGTCTGCTCTTACGACTTTTATTTCTTCACAGCGGCCACACGGAAACTATGATCGAGTTAGCCTTCGCCTCGCGCTCATTCCGAAGCATGCTGCAATTGCCTGGTGCTCCCGCGTCACCCTCAAGTGGCAGTTCTGCTTCAGAGTGATATTTTTCATTATTTAGAGTTTTCTGTAATTTTATTGTGTGACGTTAATATTTAATACCATCACAGCCCCAGAGGCGTCTTTGTGCGACTTTAAGATGCACACATTTTGTTGTCCCCCTCTTTCTCTTTTTGTACAATTTTAACCCTTTATGCCTCTAGTATTCAGAATATCTGAATATAAGAGAATTCATATGTTGTTCAGGGAGGAGTTTTTGCTCCCTAGTTCATAACTAGCACTTACAGCAGGCTTCCCTTTGAGGACAGGACTCACTCCCCCCCCCACATACACACACTGTTCCTAATTACCCAACCATGGGAAAAAGGAGTTGAGTTAGTACAACTCTCTCAAGATTTTAACATGAGCATCACATGTGTACACATCAGAAATAAATTCTGAATTAGTTGTAGACTTCTGTGTAAAAATAAGATTTTCCTAGAAAAACATGACCCTTGTTATTGTATGCAAAAAAATTGGTTCTCGGTTGTTTCTTTGTCTTCCATAGAGTGTAATGGTGTGGGAGGGTGTCCGTGTAAGAAATATGCATGTGATGTGTGCAAGAAGGCTTTGATCTGCTTGATGTAGAGCAATGATAGTCAGTAACTCGAAGTTTCCTGGACAGAGTAGGAACACAACAAATACAGAGTGTTCAGAAAGCACTTTTTGGATAACTGATAAAATATTGGTTGCTAATCACTTCACCATTGCTTCCAGCCACTGGGTGGTATTTTAAAACACAAAAATTATTCCCATTTACCTTTGGAAATCGAGGAGAAACAAACAGCATGCTATTTTGGCGTCAATGGAAAGGCCAATCCGCTAGTCTTCCTTAGTTCTTGAAATCACAGCTATTCCTCATTTCCTGTCTTTTCTCAGGACCATGTATTGTTTTCGAATACCTTGTTCTGTTTTGTGCTTTGTACCTCTGGGGTCATTTCTTTCTGCATTCAGTAGAAACAGGTTTACGCTTGCCTCCCTGTTCCGTTCCCACTCAGGCTAGACGCAGGAGACGAGGATCATAGCAAATGGAGGAGGCGGCATATTGAACCCTAGTTGTGGCGGCTGTCACATAGGCCTCGACACTCTCTGTCACTTCCATTCTTCCCCCCCAGGCAAGGAAGAAAAAGTGACAGGGTCTAATTAAAACAGAAATGAGCCACCGAGCTATGGCTGCGGGGCTGGGGTTGGCTGCATACTGTCCCCAACATCACAGAGAGGCTTGTGACATTATCTCCAGATTAAACGTGCCAATATTCCCTCAGGGCTGTTACTTTTCCACGCTGTACGAGTGACCTTCAGTGTCTAAACAGAGTGCCGTTGTTATCAACATCTGTTCAATAGGGGTGATGATAAAGGCTTTAAGAAGGTGCATCTCATTCCTTGAGGGACCTTATTCCGCTTTTCTCTCTTGCGTTACTTAGGTTTCTTGTTGCTGTGACCAAATACCTAACGGGGTGGAACTCAATGGGAGAATGATTGATTTTGGCTCTTGATTTGAGGGCTCAGTCCATCACGATGATGGGGAAGGCCATGCTAGCAGGGAGGAATGAGGTGTCAACAGGAGCTAGGGGGAACTTGCTCACATCTGGGTGGATCAGCAGAGAAAGGGCAATGGTGGCATTTCACTGGCGTTCTCTGTTTTGTTTTTATTCAGTCTGGGACCCCAGTCCAGGGGACGATACCGCCCATTTTTAGGGTAGGTCTTTTCCCTCAGGAAATCATCTATGGAAATACCCTCACAGACACACCGGAAGCATGCCTCACTAGTGCCAATGGAACAGACCAAACTGAGAATGAAAATTAATCGCCACAACCCTCCATATTCTCTTCTTCAAAATATGCTCTAGCTCTAAGTGTTGGGGTGTATTTGATGTCTGTAACCAAGTAGCTTTCTCCAAATCCCCCTCTGTCTTTCTTTTCTATTTTGCCCCCACCCCCATTGGCTAATTTTACATTGTCCATATATTCCCTCCACTGATGTAAGGACACCCTACATGAGGGGCTCACACATGGAATTGATTTGGTTGTTTTATTCTGAGGCCATACAATTCCTCTGATGATTATTAAAATCTCTTAGGGTATCAAAAGAAAATTTCCATTTGTAAGAAGGCTTTAAGGGTTTTTAGAAAAGAATTAATTCAGAATCGAGGCTAGATTTTTTTTTCTGAATCAATTCTGATAGTCTCCATCACACAGGGAAATCATTCTCCTAACCTCAAACTGAGACATTATTGTGAAGCAGATTATCAAATAATAGAGAAGACTACAATTTCCGTAGTCCAGTGAGTAGGAGGACAAAGTACACTATTTGCTAAATGCCAGCGCCAAACCTGTTCTGAAAACTTTATTTATATTCCAGACAGGACAAGGAGACAAAAAAAAAATATGTTCCTAAACCGAAGTGACCCGTAACACACAAAATATGGTTCTATTATGTCCACTGACACTTCCTTTGTTGAGAACAATGAACTATAGCAGAATGGCATAATGTGGCACCTTGGAGCAGACAAGCTCTCCAGAGAAGAACAGAGAAAGACCTTTCTTACACAGTTCTGTGTCTCCTGATTGCCCGGAGGAAGCACTTAATGGCTATTACCGTTAATAGTACCCGTCTGAAGTTAATTGGGTTATAATGAACCAGTTGAAAATGCTGAAGCTGAGACTGGGTTATAAAGAGAGAACCGAAAATCTGAACTTGTATTTCATTAAAACGACACAAATATAACTTAATATTGACATTCTATTCATTTTTGGACAGTACAGGGGTTTGAACCGGGGGTGTTACACCTGGGAGGCAAGTACTCTACCACTGAGCTATAGCTCCAGACTTGGCATCTATTCATATTGGCACATTCATTCACTAGACTTATTTCCTAGATGGTACAGCAAATCCCACCTTTAAACCCATGAATCAAGTGTTTACACTCATTTCTGACCAAAACATTCACCTTCCCACTTAACGGCATCTGCATTTGTAGAGCTAGTGGGCATTTCAGGCAGGGTGATCCAAAGCCTTGGTTTTGCCTCTACCGCGCCTGCCTATGCCGTCTCTACCTTTTCGGTTGTCCACACTGCCCTTGACTGGGTTGCCCAGGCTTGTGGCATAGGACTCTGGTCTCCTGTAACAATACTTCAGCAAGTTCTGCTGTTTTGCTTTTAAACACTCACACCAGCTACACATCACTAGCTCACTGAACGCACCCATTTAAGTCCCTGGAGTCTCTCCGGTGGGTCCTTTTCCCCCACCCTTGCCTCTCTCCCACCTGCTTACATCCAAGTGATCCATGGCTTTCTGAGCACATGCGGGAATCAGACTGTGACCTTCCCCAGACTGTGACCTTCCCATGTAACAGCTCTTCCAACGGCTTTCTCTACCTTAACACGATGCCTTTTCTCTGCTCCACTCCACAGGGCCATTTTCTGCCCCAAGTCTCTCTGCTAGACCTCATTCGGTACAATTCTCCACCTCCAGACTTTACTCACAAAGCCTCCGTTGGTGCTTGGAACTCTCTTCTTAGGATCATCCAAATGTGTTGTAGCTCCCCCGGATCCATAGGGATTCAGGTGATGACTTGCTCTCTCATTTCAGGGACTGACTCCTCATCCCTTGACTCTTCCTACACAGCTTCCTTCTTAGTTCCAAAGCTCTCTCCAATCCTGTCTTGCTTCCCCAAGCTTTAATTCATAGTGTTCATTCCAACACATATCTATGTTACATATTACATCATTTTTTCTCACTGTGCTCCTGCTGTAAAGAATATAATTTCCACGCCGTCAGGACCATTGTCTTATTCATAGCTATGGCCCAGTGCCTAGAACAGTGCCTACCATCTAACGGATAAAATATTTTTTCAATAACGAAGTTACCAAACTACTTTTCTACTTAAATTTTTTGCACGACTTTCCATTATCTGAAGAACCAAAGCTTACATTGAGTCTAAGGCAAATGCCCCCGTGTTCTCTCTCATCTCTAGCTCCCAGCTCCAACGCTTCTGATGTGTGTATGTAACATGGAGTAGCCCCAGAAACCAGGAAAGCATAAAGAGGCCATGGGAGTGAGGCTTGAGGGGGACAGCAGGATCCATGTGACATGAAGAAGAAAATAGGAAAAATGGGGGGGGCTCTAAGTGGGAGGGAGAGGTCGGTAGAGAAGAAGGAGGACGGAGAGACAAATAAAATCAAGGTTGTTTGAAAAAGACTCTGGAATATTTCATATTTACCTAAAAGTATATATAATACATATAAGTGTGTATGTGTATATACGTACACACACACACACACACACACACACACACATTGCTGAATAATCCACAGATATTGGTAAAGGATTTTATTTATTTGGAAATCATTTTGGGGAGAACAACACACAAAACAGGATAACGCAATTCTGTCGTAGGGTCCTGGAAGGCGGATGGTCTGTCCCACGCTGCTTCTCTGTCTGAGTCAGTCCCCACCATCCAAGTCCACAAGGGAGAACAGAAGGAGGCGGCATACATGCCCTTCAGGTTTTAAGGGTAGCCCCTAGCCACGCCCTAGGGGCTGGTACTTCAAGGTCAGAGGTAGAAGAGACACGCACTATATCTATCTACCAAACAATGTTCCCCACAAGAGCCATAGAGTCACGAAAAACCCAGTACTAAATACGAGACACCTCCATTTGAGTTGTTGGGCAGGGCAGTCCAAGTTAACGTAGGTTATTGCTGCTGTCCTTGGTTGAAGATCTCTCAGAGGTTGAAGATAAGCCCCTATTGCTGAAGACACTGCACACTTGGAACACAGGACTCAGATGATTCGGGAAGGATCTAACCTGAAAGTCTCCTTCCTGTGGTCCAGCTTCCACGGTACCAGAAAGTACTACGCAAGCCGCCAAGGGAGAGAAGCAACCACCGTCCTATCCAGTTGCAATGCCTATGAGCCACAGTAATGACCAACACAGCACGATATCCTTAAAGGAGCATTAGTGGCACTCAGGGCAGTCATTAACAGCTGTCTAGCTGGGTTTAAGGCTCGTTTTATGGGAGTGAAATCGTGCCTGGTATTAGAAGCTTAGCCAACTACACAGGGCTCGAGAGGTCATAGATCTTAGAAGAAAACCCGCTAGCACCACTTTACTAGGCCAGTATCATTCCTAACCAAATTCTAAAACTTATCATCTTTCTACCCACAGATAAGTGCAGCCCTCATGCCTCGTCAAAGGAACTTCTCTTTACAACAAATGGAGACCATCACAGGGACCACAACTGGACACGACGCAGAGGTCAAAGGATTATGGGGAGCACAACCCCAGTGGATACATCTACAGCAACAACTCCCGCAGCTAGGGCTCAGAGAGCATCTCAGGAAGAGGGGGTAGAAAGATCTTAAGAGCCAGAAGGTCAGGAAGTCTGATTCGAGACTGTGTCTCCTCAAAATGGCTGTGTAAACAATACCTGAACAAGGACAATGTCCATAGACATGGTAATGTGAGTGCTGGGGAATCTCATGGGGTTCAACTCCTAGACAAAGAACTACAGGCAAGTAATCATGACTGAGAGAGGGAGAATTAGCTTCTCCTAGGGATGAACCCCCTAATTGGTTATCTAATAGAAAGTGGTCAGCCCTGAAGTCACATACACACAAACAACAAAAAATGGGCTCAGCAGATTGTATTTATATATTTGCGCACATATATTTATACATATATACATATAAATTTTTTATTACTGATTTATTATAAATACACATATATGTATAAATGTCTATATAATATGTAACATTATATATTACTGGTACTCATATATATGCATACACATTATATGTGTATATATATTTTGTACATATATGTGAATATCAGTATTAAAGAAAAAGAGGCCATTATTTGGGGAAGGAGTGGGGGGGACATGGTAGGGACTGGATGAAGGGACATGGGAGAGGCTGGAAGGAGGAAACTGTGGCGAAGTCATGTAATTATACTTTACTTAAAATATACTAAAAATAAAATTTAGTTTTATCCAATGTTGTCCTTTGCAGAAGTCCCCCATGGTCTCACTTTATACTCTTTTCAGTTACAGGTTCCTCCAGGAGTCAGCCACCTTACTCTACTATGTCCCAACAATGTAGGGTCTCCAGGGATGCCTTTTTATATTTGTCTGGATGTTTGCCTCTCTTCTCTGGCACCCTATAACCCATCAGTCATGTTCTGCTCCTAATCACCCCCTCCTCAGACTCTTCATGCTGACTTAATGTTGCCCACCAAAATGTGTTATTTATTACATTTATTAGGCTAAATCCACATTGTATTATATTTGGTTATTTATTTTCTACTTTTGTTGGTGGGATGTGGGTCTCTATAGGATATTTTACCTGTTCAGTTTGTACTCCCAATGCCTACAACAGTGACCGGCATACAGTTATCACTTCATAAATAAATAAGCTTGTATCAGTTCATAATTTTCTTCAACTTTCTCTCATCACACCCTTGTTAGACATTGCAACTAATATATCTTATTCTCCGGATTATTTGGAAGCCTTTAACAAAAAAAAAAAAAAAACAAAAAAAAAACCAATACAGTTCAGAGAAACACTTCCAGAATGGATAGTGAAGACCTCCAAGAGCTTACTCATCTATATGAAGAAAGACCACTGGCAAAATTGTCAAAATCAGGGACTGGGGAGATAGCTCAGTGGTTGAGAGCACTGACTGCTCTTCCAGGGGACATAGGCTTGACTCTCAGCACCCACATGGTGGCTCACAACTGCCGCGGCTCCAGTCCCACAGGATCCAAAGCTTTCTTTGTCCTTCATGGACATGACCTGGTGCACAGACATATTTCAGGCAAAAAACACTCATACAGGTAAAATAAAACAAATAGAACTGTCCAAATTAGCTTCTTTGGAACGTTGGAGCCACGAGCTGTGGGGCATTTAAACTTGTCTTATCACCATCTGTCTTGCCATAGCTCCATAGCCTCCCGGAAAAGCACAGCTTTGCCTCCATGGGCAGCCACTAGAGAGAGCAGAACAGGTTTGGAATGCCCCCCAATCCCTCATTCCAAGAGCATGCTTGCTAGTTAGCCAGTCAGGGGCTCCATGAAAGCTGCATTCTCGGGGTTTGCCTCAACCCAGAGTAGGCTGGGTGGGAACAACTCTAGGACATTTGTGGAAACAGTAGCAACAACCGTTTTACAACAAAGCTTCTAGAGGCAGTGATATTGATGAAGGCTCAGAAGAGCATAATAAAAAAACCACATAGGAAAAAACCGTGGACAATGAGATGTCTACAGGGGGTTTGAGGAGCTCTGACATGTTTACGGTAACTGTGATGGCCATGCACATGTGCAGGGCTGTGCAAGTGCCCAGGAACCCAGCAAGCCCTAATCTTCCTCTGGCTGACTTTGAGATTCTTTGTGAGCTTCCTGAAAAGGCTGACTGAAAATCATCCGCTAGAGCACTGAGGGTGTTCAACAACACAAAAATACTATGGGCAATGGTGCAATGACTTCTTAGTTCAAGACATGTAAGAAAGCCTGTCACAGAGCCTGCCTAGCAGGTCCTAGGCCCCAGGTTCAATTTCTAATACAGAGAGGAGAAAAGAGAGAGGAGAGAGCAGAAAGGAAAAATAGGAGAGAGGAGAAAAGAATGAGGAGATGGGGAGGGATGGAGAGAGAAGTGAGAAAATTGCCATGTTATATATTTAAAATGTATAGAAACTGGAAATGTGCCGTTAAAGAGTAAAGAATAACTCATGCACAGTGAGAGAAGGGATCAATAGTAACTGTCCCAGAAGATGGGCTTGCTAGACAAAGGCTTTAAACTATCCATTATAAATATATTCAAGCCACTAAAGGAAACGATGGTTAAATAATGTCTCACAAAGTGTTAAAAACCATACAAAAACAACAGAAGAGAAATTCGGGAGCTGGGCAGAGTAACAACCACGTGAAAAAAATGTTACTTCCGCACTTAACAGAAGAAAGGATGAACAGACTCAAACACAGTTCAGCTGAGATGAGAGAGTCCGAGAACCAAAGGGGAAAAGGAATGAAGGAAAATAGTGCTGGGGAGCTGCATCATCAAGTGCAATAACAAAGTCTTATGAATTAAACTAATTAATAATGTCATGATGAGATCACTGTAACCATCCTTCAGGAGCCTCGAGAGGTTGGTTTCAGAACTTCCTACAGATCCCAGAATCAATGGCTGCCCAAATCCCACATATAAATTGACAGTATGTATACCATACTGTATAATTTAAATAATCTGGAGATTCTTTATAATACCCAAAATACAGTATAAATGCTACACAAATAGTTTTATATTCTATTGCTTAGGGAATAACAAGAAAACATCTGCACATATTCACAGAAGAAAAGGCTCCCAAATGTTTACAATCATGGCTGGTTGTATTAGTGGGTGCGGAACTCCCCATAGATGTGGAGGACTGATCCTGTGCAAATATTTCTATACACTAACAATGACCTAGTTGGAAATGAAATGAAGAAAAAATTTCTCATCTAATAGCATCAAGAATAAAACACCTAGGAATAGATCTTTTTTAAAGAAATGAAAACTTCCATATTGGAAATTACTGAATATCCTTGCAAAAAATTAAATAATACCTAATTAAAGAGAATTAGTTTATTTTCATGTATCAAAAGACTATATACTGTTAAAATTGTGGTGCTCCCTAAATTTATCTGTAGATCAACTGCACCCCCACTGGCAAGATCTCAGCTGCCTTTATTTGCAAAAATTTATGTTATTCTTAAAATTTACACAAGAATGTAAAGGACTCAGGATAGTCCAAAAAAAAAAAAAAAACTTGAAGAAGAGAAAATGATGGAGTTCTCATACTTTCTGATTTTAAAACTTACTGCAAAGTCACATTAATTAAGACAGGGTGGCACTGGTATAAAGATAGCAACACAGATCAATGAAACAGAAATGCAAGTCCAGACATTGACTCTTGTATTCAATTAATTTTCAATAAGTATGCCAAGACAGCCTCATGGAGGGAAAACAGGGTCTGAAAATGTTCTGGACAAAAAACAATAATTAAACAAAAAAGCGATAATACAATCAATAAGGGGACAAGGGAAATAAACACATTTTTCAAAAATACAAATATACAAGAAAGGTCAACACGGGAAGAGTTGGACGTGCTTAGCCATTAGCAAAATGAAAATTCAAACTGTGTTGAGTGGTTACCCTGAAGAAACCAAATAACCAATGTCGGTAAAGCGGTGAGGTGAAAAGGCGACCCTTGGTCACTGCTGGGAGGAAAGTAAATTAGTTCAGTTACTATGGAAATCAATAGGAAGGCTCCTCAAACAGTTGAAAATAGAGCTTTTATATGATTTAGCCACAGCATTCCTTAGAGTATATACTCAAGAATAACAATTTTCTACAGAGAAACCTTCATATTCATATTTGTTGATACATTAGTCATAATAGCCAAACTAGGGTATCAGTCTAGGTGCCTATCATCAAATCAATGGATAAAGAAAATAATTCTCTCTCTCTTCTCTCTCTCTCTCTCTCTCTCTCTCTCTCTCTCTCTCTCTCACACACACACACACACACACACAGTGATTTTATTCACCCACAATGAATAAAATTATACCATTTGTAGAAGAATAGCATCAGAGATAATCACATTAAGTGGTAAGCCATACTCTAAAAGAGAAATATTGCATGTTTTCTCTCATATGCTAAAGCTACAGGGAAAACTGGATGGACATGAAGTTAAAAGGGGAAATACTAGAGACAGAGAAGGGGAATGAGGAGAGAGGGCTTGAGTTAAATAAAGAATAATAAAAATGTGGCTATGACCAAAGTACATCGTACAAGCCTATGAAAAGGTCTCAGTGAAATCCTTTACAAATAATATTCACCAAAATTTAATAAGTGGGTTGGAGATGAGACTCAGAGGTAAAGTGTTTGCTGTGCAAGTCCAAGGACCTGAGTCTGGATTTCCAGCAGCCACTTAAAGTCCAGGTACAGCACCCTGTCCCTGAAGCCGCAGAGTAACAGCAGGGTGGAGACAGGCGCAGTCTAGGGGTCACTGGCCACCAGGCCCAGTCAAAATGGGGAGCTCCAGGTTCAGCGAGAAACTGTTCTTAAAAATGAGGTGGAGGAGTGATTGAGAAAAGCTACCCCAGCACCCACCTCTGGTCCCCACACGTATCCACATGGCAAATGCATTTGCACACACATGCACACACCACACACACAAAAATAAGAACCGTAGCTCTGCCACAACTGGATGGTCAGTTCAGAGGGTGAAATGGACCCTCGCCTCCTAATATATGCAAAAATTATAACAAATCGTAGAAAACACAGAAGTGAATCTTAGGACATGGGTTAGGCAACTGCTTCTTCCAGAAGACCAAAGGAACAAGTGACAAATGATTAAAAAAAAATCATAACTGGGGGCTGGAGAAAAGGCTCAGTGGTTAAGAGCACTGGTTGTTCTTCCAGAGGACCTGGGTTCAATTCCCAGAACCCAAATGGCAGCTCACAACTGTCCATAACTCCTGTTCCAGAGGATCCGATGCCCTCATATAGACATACACACAGCCAAAGTACCAGTGTACATAAAATTAAAATAAGTAAATTATTTCTTTAAAAAATCCATAATCAAATTAAAACCTTTTGAGAGTCAAAGGACAAGATTAAGAAAGTGATAACTAGAAAGGAAGAAACGATCCATAAGCAAAAAATATCTGACAAAAGATTTTACCCAGTATGTATAGTTAACTGTTATTGACCAACAATAAAAATATAGGATAAAAATTTAGACGAATAATTCTCTTAAAAGATATGCAAATGGCCCGTTTATCTGTAAAAGCTCACTCACCATTAAAGAAAAACCAAATGAAAGCCACAGGAAATAGCACTGACTTCTGCCAAAACAACCGAAATAAAAGACAATAACTAGTGTTGACCAAAGAAGTGGAGAAGTTGTAAGCCTTTATGTGAATGGTAAGGCTGTGATGAAGTGAAGCCACTTTGAGGGATAGTAGTGTAGTTCCTCAAAGAGTTAAATTTAGAATTACCACATGAGCCAGCATTTCTACTCTTAGGCATACAACCAAGAGAACTGAAGCCAATGTCCATAAAATAATTCAGAAATGTTCCAAGCAGCACTAACAGCCAGAAAACATTAGCCTGGAGATCCATCAACTGAGGAACTAATGAATCACCGAATAGGTAAGTATTATATCTGAACAAAGGAATAAAAGTTTGTCAATAAAATTAAGAGAAGTACTTATGCTCACTCTAATGGGGATGAACTTTGAAAAATTGTGCTGTGAAAGAAAATGGGAGAAACCAGCTATCAAATGAGTCTATCTCTATGAAATATCCAGTGCAGGGTAGCAGAGAAAGGGAATAGAGAATGAATTTAATAGGCGATGTGAGGCTCTTTTTCAGGATGGTGAAGTGGTCTAAAGTCAGGTAGTAGGGTTCATAATTCTGAAGGACAAAAGGTAAATTTCCAAAGGTAAATTTAATGATTCGGTGAATTCTATTTCATCAAATTGTTTATGGAAAACAACATGGTATAATTTGGGCATTCTTACTTCTCGCCTTTCTTTCCCTATCTGTTTAGACAATTCAGAAGGTTCCGTGCTACTGGTAGCTTTGCCAGAAAATGATGGTGACAGCAAGTGACATTTCAGGAATGGCTTTTAAGGCACCAGGAGCAATAGCCTGAGGATAATCAGACTTGTTAGGCTACTCTCCTGTCCTGGAAAGGGAAGTCAACCCGATTCTGTCCATCATGGACACTGGTGACTTGAGTTGTTGACGAATGTTCTATAAAGCTGAACATCCCTTGGTACACTTTCAGTATTCAGTCCAATCCACAACAGCTCTCAGACTCGTATTTTGATCAGACCTAAAGGAGAACCTTAAAATCAGAAGAATTTGAGATCATCTGGTTGTTGGTCAGAGGGGAAACCTTTTGCTTCTACTAGCGGCCAGGAAATTAATTTGAAATGATTTTTCAACAGAGAATGAGGAAAGGCAAGACAGCCAAATCTGAGGTTCTCTGACCCATTTCCTACTAGGACCGCAGTTTAGGGGGAGCCCCATCCAGTAACAGCTCTGCAGACAGACTTCAGAAGTTTTGAGGCAGAACATCTTGTATTGCTATTTTTGTGCTGATGTTTTGTTATAATTATGGTTTTGTCCTTGGAGGGGGAAAAAAAGACCCGAACTCCTGCTGTTATGTTGTTGAATATTTTCTAGAAGCTTTTGTGTGTGGTGGGGAAAAACTCATTACTACCGCTTTTTTGGGATACTGCCCCCCATCACGGTATTTACTCCTACTCAGTTTCACCTCCCTGTTCTCTGAAGTTTCTAAGTCATTGTTGCATTTCTTTAAAAGCCTAAGGAGTCATTTCCCCCTGGAAGGGATTGGTTATCCACTCTCAAAACATTCCAGGACTCTTGGGAAAGGGTACATCTGTGCGTTTGATCTTAGTAAATCTACCTCGTGTTCATCGGTGGTTGCTCCGAAGAGCTCAGTCAGTTCAACAGCTTAACAAACTTCATCATCCTCAGCCTTCTGGGCTCACATTGGCTACAACCCCTCTGCCTCTCTCTGCATTCTCCTACAACGTCCTTCTTCTGCACCCTCAAGCTCCAGCAGGGGACCACAGTTCATCACAGACTAGCACAACATGCTCCGCCTCCTCATTTGGGTTGCACTTTTCTTTGCAATAAGGACTCTTGACAGACCACACTACCTGGTCAGCCTGCACCCCACGCAGAGAATTCGCTCTGAGGAGCATGCTCTCTTTACTCGTAGTCACTTGAGTAAGAAGGGACGTTGTTTTGGTATGCACGGTTCAGTCACCCATCTTCTCTGAAAGCTCACAACTAAGTGGGATCATTTAATTCCCGGATGCTCAACCGCTCAATAATACCTTTGGTTTTTTTTTTTTTTTCTTTCCCCAAAACAAATGTTAAATGTGTGAAAGGGATCAAGTTTGAGGAGTGGCAAATGACAAAGCCTAAAGGCTGTTGGAATCATTGCCCTGGAACAGGCTGTACAATTGTCCCCATTCTGTGCCTGCTAAATCTTACAAAGGGCTGGGAGACATGATTTCCTCTGCCTTCAGCTTTCTGATAACACTGCAGAACGTATCACGTGGAAGTCATCTCATGGAGTTTGTTTTGTTTTTAAGATAAGTGTATCTCAAACTATTTCTCTTTTTTTCCTGAATATTTATTCCTATGTGATATTGATATGTATTCTTAGAAGCCGGAAAGGTTTGCATGGTTAAAGAAATCTGAGAAATTTAGGCTAAGTCAAAACAAACTGCTTTCTCTCTTGTAGGGCTTCACAGAATCTTCAGTAATGCTAATGTGGCTAACAGACTGTGGTAGACAGTCTTTAATTTTTTTAACTTATAATTATGGTTGTTTTATTTAGTACCATTCTTCTAAGATTCTTTGTGTACCTACCCAATGTATTATATTTTAAATTTTCACGTTATTGTGGTAATAGTATATAACATCAGAACTACCCACTTAGCAGGTTTTTAAGTGTGTAACATCATCCTCGTGACCAACAGGTGTAAAGTGCAGCAGATCTCTAAACCCTGCTCATCTTGGATAACTGGAATTTTGTCCTGTTGATTGGTACCGACCATTTTGCCTCCTGGCAGCCCTGGTAACCTTTGCTCACGTGGATTCTGTGCATTGGATTATCGTAGATAACCTCATGCAGGTCTGGAATCTTGCGTGCTTATCTTTCTGTGATTGCCTTGCTGCCCTCTATGCAATGCCCTTGTGACTCCTCTGTTTTGTCTCAGATCGCAGAATCTGCTTCCTTTAAAAGCCCGACTGCTGTTCCATTTAGACAATGTGTGTGTGCACATCACACTTTATCCATTCATCGGTTATGAATGCATATGAAGATCATTTACATGGGGTGGCTCTCGAGAACAGGACTGCTACAAACATAGATAATATCTCTTTAGGATTTTAACTATTTTTTTTTCATAAATGCCTGGAATTGGGATGGCTGGATCATATTGTATTTCCATGTTTAAATTCTGGGGAAGCCTCACAGTGTTTCTACAGAGGCTGCAGTATTTGGCATTCCCACCAAAAGTGTGCCTGGTTCAAATTTTTCCACATCCCTGATAATACTCGCTGCTTTTTTTTTTTCTTCCCCTTTTGGAAGTAGCCATCCTGGCAGGTGTGAGGTGACATCTCATGTGGTTTTGATTTGCGTTTCCTTGATGACTAGTGACACTGAACATTTCATACGCCTGTGGTCATTTGTACATCTTTTCTGGAGAAACGTCCAGCCAAATCTTTAGCCATTTAAGAAACATAGAGTTAATTTAAAAACATTGAGTTGAAGGAGCTGTATCTACAGTTTTTGAGAACAATCCTGCTTCTGACATGTGGTTTCCCGACATGCCCCTCGCTCGGCCGGCTGCCTTCTCTTCCTTTGCTATGAATAAGCTCTTTGTTTGATGTCATAGTCACGTATCTTTATTTTGGTCACTCATCATTTTGCTGTCACATCTATGAAATCATCACAAACACAAAATATCAGAGCGGCTTCTCACCCCATGTTTTCTTCTAGGAGTTTTACACTTTCAAGATGTATTTTTAAGTCTTTAAACATAAAATAGTTGTTTTGGTGTGATTTTTTTTGGTGTCGGAGTGATGAGTCAATTTCATTCTTTTGCATGTGGACGTCCAGTTACGACAGTGCCATTTGCTGAAGAGCTTGTCCTTTTTGTACTGTGTGTCCTTGACATACTTGGCAAAGGTCAGGTAACTACATATGTATGGATTTATGTGTGGGCTTTTTACGCCATTCTATTAGTTCATATGTCTGCCTTTATTCTATTACCATACTGTTCTGCTTGCTGCCTCTTTGTGACATATTTTGACACCAGGGAGCATAAGGCCTTCGGCTCTGTTCTTGCTTTTCGATATGGATTTTGGATACGGGTTTTAGAACTGTTTTGTCTACTTATGTAAAAAAAAGAAATAGCGCTAGAATCTTTAGAGGGGTTGGACTGATTCTAGAGATTGTTTTGGTGAATGCCTGCATCTCAGGAAAGCAGTGTTTTGTGAAAGAACTTGTGAAATGGGGTTTTAAATTCATGTTGTGTCCTACTCTAACATTTAAGAGAGAAAACTCGGTAAGTAGGACTTGCATCATTTGTTGGTTCTCTACGAATTGACTTCACTCAGACAATTGGTGAAAATATTCTTGCTGCAGATGGCATTGTAAAAGTTAAGTGAAATATTGTCATACATACTAACAGGATCCAATGCACTTAGTGGACCACCATAAACGGTACCTATTATTGTTTACAGAGAAAAGATAATTTAGCCAACTCTTTTTCAAGCAAGCATGTTTTATTTTACACCAATGATGAATTTCCTAAAAAAGTCTTCTACATGATCTAGGAAAGATGAAACTATATGCAATATTCAGGCCAATTTTCGTGGTTAGCAGGGTTTTTATATTCTAATTATTGAGGTAGGGAATGGGAGAACATCCCTCAAGAGTTCATACAGTATTCATCAGCCTTATGAAGCAGAAATTACTCAACTCCATTTCACTGATGAGTGAGCTTAAGTGAATTCCCCAAGTTCATGCAAGGCATATTAAGTGGCAGAGCTGGGGTTCAAGCCCAAGTCCCCCAACTCTAGCACTAACGTTCAGTCTGTACCATCCCATGCTGCCATCTTTCAAATGTACTAGTTCCTTCTTGTATGTACCCGAGAATTCTCTGTTGAGACTATTTTATTTCTTGTCCGTTTTTAATAAGCAATGCACATCCTGGATCTCAATCCAGTGGTCTTAATTCAACCTTACCTCCGTGGTCTCTTTGCTAGAATTTCTCTTATGTTCAGATACGAGAAAAGGTTATATAGTTGAAAGCAAGGCTGTATTTTGCCTCTTCCCAGCAGGCTGTGGTTAGGAGTATAACTCAGGGCAGGCAGTGTGGGTGAACGACTGGCTTGAGTTCTACTCAGAAGCCCCAGTAGGCGCTAGGCTTTTTACCAGCTACAGGACAAGTCACTCTGTATTTCAGGTTTTGGTTTTTCTGTTACGGATGGTCTCTGACTCACAACAATTTGACTGAATGGTTTTGACTTTTAAATTTACAGCAGTGTGGAAGTGACATGTATCCAGTAGAAACTGCAATTCCAGTTTTGATCTTTTCCCCTAGCTGGCAATATGCAACATAATACTCTCTCAAGGTGCTGGGCAGTGGGAAGGAGCCGCCGTTCTCAGTCAGCCACATGATTCCTAAGGGAAACAACAACAGTCTGCAGTACACGGGGCTGCTAATCTATGACGTTCCGTAGGTAGGTATATTAAATGTATGTTTGACTTATGATATTTTCAGCCTGTAATGGGCTCAATGGGACGGAATCTCATAATAAGTTGAGGCACATTTGTATTTGTCCAGGCTTCTTCTCCTTCATGGGCTCAGTGAAAGACAGATTAAATATTTTATTGGCTCTATGTCTGCAGAAGTAGCACTGAAGTACAATGTACACACTCTAGGGATTTATCGAAAGATGATCTACAGAGGTGAAGAGTACAGAATTTCCATTTATAGTCTCTCCCTCTCTCTCTCTCTCTCTCTCTCTCTCTCTCTCTCTCTCTCTCTCTCTCCTGTGTGTGTGTGTGTGTGTGTGTGTGTGTGTGTGTGTGTATGGGGGGGGGTCATGTGTGAGCACATACATGTGGAGGCCAAAGGTTAACCTTGGTGTTATTTCTCAGACACCTTTTACCTTGTTAGTAAAAGGGTTTTTTTTTTTTGTTAGTGCTGTTGCTGTTGTTTTTGTTTGTTTTGCTTTGTTTTGCTTTGTTTTTCAAGACAGGTTTTCTCCGTGTAGCCCTGTCTGTCCTAGAACTCACTCTGTAGACCAGGTTGACCTCGAACTCAGATATCCATCTGCCTCTGCCTCTGGAGTGCTGGGATGACAGGTGTGCACCACCACTGTCAGGCAAGATAGGCTTTCTTTTTGGTCTGATCTCATCAAGTAGCCCAGGCTAGCCAGCCAGCTCCATGGATCCTCCTCTCTCCAACTCCCCCGAGACAGGATTATAAGTACATGCCATCATGCCTAGCTTTTTGGTGTAGATACTGGGGATCAAACTTAGGTCTTACTGTTTGCGTGGTAAGCACGCTACAGACTGAGACAGCTATCAATCCCTTATTTAGAGTAACTTTTGTGGTATATTTGGCTTCATTTACCAGTCTGTATGTCTCTGAAGGGTAATTGCTTTATATGCCTAATTTTTCATTTTTTTTTGTTTTACCACCTACTATGGCTCCTGTTATGCGCTGCATAAATGCTGATTAATTATGCAAACAGAAAACCAGTTGTGAGAGTACTATACATTAGAATCATTATTATTAACATATGTTGAATTCCAATGGGTGTCGGTGGAATCCTTAAAAATCTTAATCAAGTGATAAAAAGAGAAGTCACTGATGCTGATAGGAGCCGGTTCTCAACTGGCAGCCTGTCCCACCTGGGGACTTTCAAATGAAGCATAGTCAGGCTCCACTCATGAGAATTTTGACTCCATTAGAATGAGATGAAGTCCAGGCATCTGTGGATTTTAAAGCCAGATGATTTTTTTTTTTAATGTGCAGCCAAAGCTGAGAACCACGGCTGGAAATGCCATGGACAGAAAAAGAAAGGTGCTTGTGAAAACCTGAGAATGTAAGTGAGGTTGTGAAAGATTCTCCAGTACCCTGTTTCCTTAGGGTTGACATCTTGAGAGAACATACCCCTGCATCAACCCTCAGAGAGACAGAGACAGACAGAGAGAGACAGACAGAGAGACACACACACACATACAGAGAGAGAGAGAGAGAGAGAGAGAGAGAGAGAGAGAGAGAGAGAGATTATTTATTGAGGTCAAACTACTGGGTCACTTAAGTGAAAATGTGAATATCTACAATTCCCTAGCAGGAGTTCACTAAGAATAGACCACGCTGCAGAAACCCGACAAGTCCTGGGAAGGAAAGGCAGAGCTGGAGATGATCTTGACGGCTGGGAAAGGGGCAACCACATTACCCATGTGTCATGAAGTGGAAAAGGCTTTGGTGGGAAGACCGTGGAGGTTAACTGCAGGAACTCAGGTTCTGGTGTTAACACAGTGACTGGCAAAGAAGCGTTCTGAGAACTGTGAAGGATGCTATGATCTAGAAGGAGTCACACAGTCAGGGTGAGGTGAGGTGGGCTTTCTCTAAAATGCTCACGGGCAAAGAGTGTGTCTTGGTTGGGTTATGTGGCTAACAAAAAGGCAGAACTTCATCAGCTCTGATCCTGATTTGTGCAGCTGACCCCCGCCCCCTTTTCACCTTGGGGCTGTTAAAAAGTCAAGAAGAGATTCCAAATGAGATTCAAGCTGCATCTCCGGGTGAAAGCTGTGTGTGAGCATCGGCTAATATTAGCCAAGAGTGTACAGAGTTTGCAGTTTCTACAGGAATGTCTTTGAGAAACCTTGTTAGGATTAGGCAGATGTTGTTAGCATTAAAATTTCTAGAGAATCACAATGAATAGCCACTAAATAAGATACCATTAATTTTCATTCTGAACATCAAGTCCTCCTGAGTGGGAGTTACCTGTTCACGCTGCATACAAATGCCGGCCTTGCTCTTCTGGGCTTGCTAACAGTTTAGCCTCCACTCCAGCTGGAGTTTCCTCTGGGCTAGGAAAGAATTTGCTGAGCAGATGTGTAGTGTGCCAAAGGTCACTGCATTTAATCTTTCTAAAAAAGAATTTCAAATCATCCCAGTGCCGCATGCCACAAATCCCACCACTCATTGATGTCAAGGCAATGGTTAGTGAGCAGTTAGCATTACAGAGTGCATTTCTCTCAAAGATTTGTTGATATAATTCACCTTTCTTCCCTTTCGTGTGGCCCAAGTTTCTGATGTTCAAGTTGCCACGTGTTCGTTCTGTGTACACATTTCTTAGAACACTCACAGAGGGTCACTTCAAAGCCCCCACCCCACCCCACCCCATCCTGGGCCAATTGGACACTTGAGACCTTGCTATCCTTTGGATCTAGAGTGTACCCCCAAAGGCCTATGTACTTTGTTGCCAGCCTGTGGCTCTGTTGGGGGGGTGGGCAGGTGGAACCTTTAGAGGTGGGTCCAGTGGAAGAGAATTAGGCTGGGGTGGGGGGTGTGTCTTTGAAGCAGATGCTGAAAGCCCAACCCTTTCCTCCTCTCTCCCCAGCTTTCCTGGTGCTATGAGTGAGCAGTTTGTTCTACCATAATCTCCTGTTAGGAGGCACTTCTTTGTCATAACTCCCAATATAATAGAGCCAACCCTGGTACAGAGACATTTGAAACCACGAACCATGTGGTGATATTTTATCTGTGTCCCCCAATAAAGTTTATCTGAGGATCAGAGGAAAAAGCCAGCCACCATATTAAACATAGAAGTCAGGCAATGGTAGCACACACCTTTAATCCTATCACTCGGGAGCCAGGGATCTGTCTGGATCTCTGTGAGTTCAAGGCCACCCTGGGAACAGAGCCTGGTGTGGTGGCACACGTCTTAAATCCCAGCACTAACCATAAAGGTCTGGAGGTCTGTACAGATAGACAGGTAGACAGGAAGTGACAGAGCTGGACAGGAAGAGGAAGTGATGTAGCTGGGCAGAGAGAGGAAATGAGATGGCAGAACAGAAAGGCATATGGGCGTGGGTAGACAGGAAGTGGGTCTCTTTGGAAGCTGCGGAGTTGGTGAGGTGAGGTTAGCTGTGTCTTTTCCTATTCCTCTGATTTCTCAGGCTTTAACCCCAATTTCTGGCTCCATGTTTTTTATTAATAAGACTGTTTAGCAATTTCGTCTACAGAACCACAAGAAGCCTTCCCTCCTTTCAGGGTTGACTGTCTCAGGCATTTGTCACAGTGGCGTAAAGCTGACTGACGCAGACGTCTTGAAGTAATGCTGCCCATAACGACTAGACTGAGATCACCCGAGATTAATTAACTGATATGAGATGGGGCTTTGCTACGTTGCCCAGGCTGGATTCAAACTCCTGCACTGAAGTAACCGTCTGACTCCAGCCTTGTGAATACCTACAATGACAGGCACTTGCTACCATAACTGATTCCAGGGAGTGCTTCCAATCCGTTCTTAATGCTACCCTCTTGCTCTGACATTGTACACTGATGCCTCGGAATAGTCGCCGCCCTCTGAATTTGATCTTGGAAACAATAGTGAAAGGCGAGTTTGAGAGCTGCTCTATCTGGAAAAGGTGTGGGGGTGGGGGTGGGGTGAGGGAGGGGGGACACTTGCTGGTATTTGTGGTGACCTACCCTGAGCAGGCCTACAGTTATGTCTGATCCCTCTCTTCTGCTGGCTGGTCCCCAGGGAGTCTACTGGATGCGAGAGTTTAGACCCCGTTCAGGCAAGTATTCTTCAACCTGATGGAACCCCCCCCATTCACTCCTCTTACATCATTGTTCTCTCTGTGGTGGGATGGTGTGGGGTTGTGTTCCTGCAGCTGGGTAGGAGTCTGGTCCTGGGGTTATGATGCATGTGTTGGCTTCTGTGGACGAGAAGTCTCCTTTCTTCTGCCCCTCACCTCTGGGAATTTAGTATATTCTAGTTCCAAGTTCACTTTGCCCAGCTGAGAAATGTTACCTGAGGTTCAACAAATACTTTCTAAATGAGTGAATAAATTGGATATGCAAAATAAATGAACAAGAATGATCTTTGGAAACAATCTAACATGTACTATTGAAAGGGAAACATATCATAGAGATCCACTTGGTGGAATGCATCATTAAAAAAAAAA
>CABHPH010131538.1:0-23726 GCA_902168325.1 Peromyscus nudipes
CTAGCATGGCCTGGGGGCCCCTCCCCTGCTATCACCTCCCCTCTCCTGCCATTCCCTGCCATTCCCTGCCCTCCCCTGCTCTCCCCTGCCCTCCCCTCTGCAGTCTACTATATTCTGCAGCAATATAGGTTTTTCCACTTGACTTCCTAGGGTTTGTCTTTTCATTATTTTTTTCCGTTTTTACATTTAAAAGCATTTTTTCAAAAAAGGGAAAAGAGAAGGAGAGGAGGAGCCTGCAGGGCCTCTATTCAGGCTGTGAGAAACTGAGAAGGAGCCTGAGCAGGTAGGGAGGAGCCTGAGCAGGTGGGGAGGAGCCTGAGCAGGTGGGGAGGAGCCTGAGCAGGTGTGGGAGGTGGGAGCCCAGCCCCAGGCATTCAGAGCACCAGGCAGTGGACAGCACAGCATGTGGAGGAGGCTTGCCCCTGCTGTTAAGTGTCTCCAAGTAAGGCAAAGTCCCTCTCTGGCCTCAGACCCTCTGTTCTCCAGGTGTGGACTGGGGTCTCAGGCCCCATGGGCTGATTGTAATCAGGGATATCTTTGGTGAGAGGCTGTGGCATCTGCCTCTGGCCAGCACACAGAGGCCCTGACTTGGCTAGGACACAGGTCTGCAGCTGGCACATGGCAGTTGGGTTCTGAACAGGGATCTGGCAGCCAGTTTCCTGGTAGGAGGTTGGGTGGAGTCTGGGGAATGACCTGAGGGATCTCTAAAGGCTTTGGGGGGGCATGAGAACCCCAGATTCCTCCAGCCCTCCTGGTCCTGTGTCTGCCTAGAGCTGGGGGTTGGCTGTTTCTTGTCTGTCTGTCTGTCAGCTTCCATTGCTCTCTCCTGCAGTGTGGACAGTGGCTCTGGATGGAGTCCACTGGGAGCCCAAGGGCAATGGAGCAGGGAGGGAAGATAGTGCCCCAGGGAGTGGAGGAGTGAGTACCAAGTGACGGGCACAGGGGCTGGACATGGGTACCCTGTAGCAGCGTGGTCTGTGACCATGAGCGAGTATCCGAGGAAAGGCTGTGTGATTGTGCACATATACACTCTTTGGTGTGCATACTCCTGACTATGCGCACACACGTGTGTAATCTCCACCCCTTCCACAGAGATGGGTGAGACTTTGGCAGTGGGAACCTTGCCTCTCATCCCTAGAGGCGGCTGTGGAGGGGAGGGCTTTCTGGATAAGGAGGGCTTCAGCAGAGAGGACCTTGGTCTGATGGAGGCTCTGGACACTGAGCAGAATTGCTGCCTCACTTGCCATGACCTTTGCTAGGCTGTTTGCAGCTCCAAACCTCAGTTTCCACGTCTGTCAGATGGGGATATTAGTATTTATCCAGGGTTGAGTATGCAGACTCTTGGAGGCCAGACCTAGCCAGTGCCAAGCACAGGGTGGGTCCTCAATCATGCTGGGCTGCAGGGGCCACTCCAGTTCTCTCTGGCTGTGACAGGGCACCAGGAGAGAAGTGAAGCAGGGGTGCAGGGCTTTGCCACCTGCTGGAGCCATGTGCCCCAAGACAGGCCCCGTGAGGCAGCTCTCTGTCCCCATTCCCCCAGCTGCCATGTTGACTGTGGGCAGTGAAGTCATGACACTGTTGGGCACTTGCTTTCTTGTGATGCAGTGGCACAGTAAACATTCACCTAAGTCCATGCCCAGGCGTGCCCACACTCCTGTGCCGAGGCGTGCCCACACTCCTGTGCCCAGGCACTCCCACCTCCACAGCCAACTCCCCTGCTACACACAGGACAGAACAGCTGGTGGCCCACAGCCTGGTGGCCTGGCTTTAACCCTCAGCTCCTCACCTAACTCTCCATCTCTGAGAGCCTCAGTATCCCTATCTGTCTACTGGGAATGTGGTGTGACTCCTCAGAGGAGTGACTTCATGTGGCCTTTGTTAGGTCACAATCAGTTTTTGTGGGATGCTCTGTAAATATCACATCCTCCAAGACCATACACACACACACAGTTTCCTGTGACTAACGTTCCCTCTCGCTGGGCCACTGCCCCCTCAACCTCCTTTTCAGCAGAATGAAGCTGGCAGGCCAGGGCAGGACAGCATGCGCTGGCCCAGGAGTGTGACTTAACCCCACACTTTCTCCCTGTAGGAGATAAACTCCCCACTTCCCACTTCCTCCTTGAGCCAGGTGGCCCAGCCCCCACTGCCTGGACTAACCTCTTCCTCCTGTCCATCTGTCTCCCCAGATGGGGTAGAAGACATGTCGCCATTGGCCCATTTTCTAACTGGAGAGAGACCATATGGCCGGTTGGCGGGAGCCGAGTACTGCCATCATTAGAACGCCGCCAGCCAGTGAGGGCAGCAGGCCATTCCCTGACTCTTTCTGTGGCCAGGGGCTGGAAGGGGTGCTCACACCACACGCTGTGAGAACCACGTAGAGGCGCCTCATGCCTGGGAGGGTTGCATCGGTATAGATGGACCAGGTGGAAGCCCAGGCAGACATAGGATAGCAGGTATGGGATTGACCATGACTGAAGAGCTAGAGCCAGGCCCAGGGAGGACACTGTTCCGAGTGGCACCTATAGAAGGGCAGAGGTCCCACCAAGGGGCTGGCTTCTTAGGTTCTTCCCCATGTGCTTTTCATTAACGGTTCCCCAGCTCCACCAGGGGCCTTGAGGGGCTGTGGTCTAGAGTTCCTAGCTCCTGGCAGGGTGGGGCTGGGCCAGGCAGACTGTCTGGGCTCCAGTTTCCTTGCCCGCCCCATGCAGTGGTGAGCACAGGTGGTCCTCAGTTGCTCTCCTCGGGAGAGTGCAGGTGAGCTGTGACTCTATGAATGGCATGACCGTCTGCCTGTGCTCCCCTGAGGGGCTTGGGAACTGGCTGGCTTCAGAGTGCTCCCTGGCGGATGTCCGCTGGTGCAAAGCTGGGGTGCAGCCTGGGATACTATGTTCACCCTGGCCCACCCCAGCAGCCGCACATGCAGCCCACCCCCAGGACCTTTTGGGTGCAGGGTCTCTGGGACAGGGATAGGAAGTGTGTGGACATGGGTGTGGGGACACCAGTTACCAGGGTGGCTCTTCTCAGATCTAATCCTTCAAAGAACCTTCTCAGGTGAAACCGATAAAAATAGCCAGTGCTTCCAGGTACTTGCTGTGCACCAGACAGCGGGTTTTGCTCACGCTGACTCACAGATTCCACAAGAAGCCAGCGAACTAGGTCGCCTTCTAATCTCACTTTATAAATGTGATGTCTGAGACACAGAGAGGTTGAGCCATTGCCTTGAGGTTACCTAGCAATAACTGGTAAAACCAAGATTTCAAATAGGCAGTATGGCTCTTGCTAGCCTCCATCAGGGAAACTGAGGCACAGAGTACTTAAGTGTCACATCCAGGGTCTGTATTCATGCTGTGGTTGGTGTTTGTGACCATGACGTGGGGCTCTGGGGGTCAAGCGAGGGACCCTGGTCACAGTCTCCTGGGGTGTGTTGGAGGAGTGGGGAGCTCAGGCTTGATTGCTTAGGCTGATGGGCAGGGCCTCTCCACAGGAGGTGTGTGCATTGCCCAGTCGGTGAAGATTCCTCGGGAGCCCAAGACCGGGGAGTTTGACAAGATCATCAAACGCCTACTGGAAACATCCAATGCCAGGGCCATCATCATCTTTGCCAATGAAGATGACATCAGGTAGGGTGGCCATGGCAGACAGTAGCCCAGGCACATCCCACTGGAGAACTTCCCTCCAGGGAGTTGGGGAAGGACAAGGGGTGAACCAGAGTGGTGGACTCCCAGGCTAGACCCAGCTACTCTAACAGGGCTCCTTCCCCTCTGTTTCCTACATCCATTCTGCCAGCCAAGGATGGCAAGCAGGACTCTTGGGGGAAGCGCTTCATGGACTTAGGCATGCACTGCATAGTCCTAGTTCACCTGCTAGAGGGGTGACCTCAGGCATGTTCCTCAATTCTCTGAGCCTCTTTGCTGTTTAACAAACCCAAACAAACAATTCCTGTCCAGGAGTGTTTGGGGACCAAGAGTAGGAAGGTGCTCAATGCCGTGGAATAGGGCCTGGCATGAAGTGGGTGCTCAGTGGTAACTGCGGGCCATAACTCAGCCCCTACCTCTGCTTTTGGTGAGCGTGGGGCACAGGGCTTGGACATGTTCTCATTGTGGTAGGCTGGTTCCTTCCTAGACCCCAGACTCTGGTGTCTCTGAGTACAAGGACTATGGAGACCCCGCCAGTCCTGCTGTGTGTCCTCCAATCCTGCAGAGGGGTCACAGGTCATGAGCCCAAGGGCCCTCTACAGACTGTCCCCACAGACCCTTCCCAGTGTCCCTCTTTTCCTCTTGCTTCTTGCTTGACTCACCTTCTAGAAACCAGTCAGGTTCCTGAGGTTCACCTTTGAGAGAGAACCCTCCATCTGAGCAGAACTGGGGGAGCGGTGGGCCTGCTCTCACAGAGGAAAGTGAGCCCCAGGCTCAGTGACCCTCTCCCTGGAACCTTCTAAGGCCCATGTTGGCCCGACTTCCCTCTTTCAACCCTTTCCCACACCTTACCCTGAGTCCTGAGTTTTAGCAACACAGAAGCCCCAGGGACAGTGCAGGAGTGGAGGAGAAAGGACCCACCCAGGCAGGGGTTCCCAGTGGATATGGTCTGGAGTGGATGCCCTCCAGGATGCACAGAGACAGTACGAACCTCCTTAAGGCACACAGGTCCCCCAGATATTGGTGCCAGAGCTCTTCATGCCCTCAGGGAAATGGTTGCTTAGTGGCTGCAGGCTTCTCTGGGCCGTCCCCTTTGCCCCCGGCTCCTCTCTCACACCCCTGGAACCAGTCCCACACCCCCATCCAGGTGTGCATGTCACTTTGGGCCCCCTGCTTCTGAGGGTACCCTAGTTCATTCAGGTAAGCCTCCCGTTGGGAAGAAGGGTGAAGGTCTTGTCCCTAGGGGAGGGGCTGGATGGGACTCTGTTGAGCCACATGGGCAGTCTGGCAGGAGGCGGGCTGTTTCTGGAAATCCACTGTGTTTTCAGAAGTGGACTGAGGTAAAAATAAATGCAGGTGGCAGGTTGGGTGGGGGATGATTGCTCTATCCCCCCTCGGCTTCTCAGATGCAGGAAGCATTAACAGGATTGTGGCTGCGGTTCCATGTGCTGCCGCATCTACCATTAGTGGTGGCCCAAGGTGGGTGGTGGCCTGCTAAGGGGCCAGGAGTTGGCAGAGAGGTGAGAGCAGGGCCCAGGGTGACCGTGGGCTGGTTTGGTGACAGGTTCTGGAGCTTGGGGAGAATGTTTTCTCTGTAGTAGTCTGCTCTTGTCTAGACTTCTGCCGGCCCAGAACTAGCACCCCTGGGACCCTGGACCTGCATCCTACTTCTCACCAGGGAAGCACAGGAACAGTCTCTGGGGTCCCTGGGCTCCCACATGAGAGTTTCTGGCTCCTCTCCAAGAGAGCAGGGTCAAGGGACTCCCACCCCTCTCTTCTCCCCTCTTAAGACCTGGGCTTGAGGGCCATCCAGTTCAAGATCAGTGGCATGCCACGTGGTCCCCTCAGCCCTGTGATGGGCTTGTCCTGTGCCCTGATCAAGGTCCCTGCCTGGAAGAGAGAATTAGGGCTAAGAGCACTGGAGGCCCTACCCTGCACCAGAGCAGCTGAGGAGGGGGTGGATGGGCAGCTACCCTGTGGCATCCATGTGAAAGATTGCCTTGCTATGGGGTGGCCTGGTGCCCGGGGAGCTTGTCTCTGAGAGGACAGGGGTTTGGCAGATGTCATCTGGAACCCAAGTGGGGCAGACAGGGATTTGGGGAGACGTGGATGATCTTTGTAGGGCCAGATGTGGACCCACCCACAAAGGTAGGCCTGGATGAGAAAGGTCACTGTAGACATGCAGGTAGGCATAGGCCGAAGAGTTGGGGAGCTACAGGAGGCCTGGCAGAGGCAACACTGGGCTGTGAGTCAGGGGTGAGGGGCTCAGGTATAACCTGGGGATGGGCATAGGCTGTGAGGGGGTCAGGTGTGTATGGGGTATCCTCTATGGCTGGGAGCAGGGGCAGCCATGGGTTCTGGGAGATAGGCATAGAAGATGGGGGCAGCTGGGTAGCCATACATATCTGGGCTGGGCTGCTGTGTCCCCACAGGAGGGTTCTGGAGGCGGCACGCAGGGCCAACCAGACAGGCCACTTCTTCTGGATGGGCTCAGACAGCTGGGGCTCCAAGAGTGCTCCTGTGCTGCGCCTTGAGGAGGTGGCTGAGGGTGCTGTCACCATCCTCCCCAAGAGGATGTCTGTACGAGGTAGGCCCAGCAGGTGGGGATCATGGCCCCCGTCAACCCTCATGGCTTACTGTCCACCTCCACCCTCTGCTGTTCCCTGTCTTGTCTTGTCTCTTCATTTGCCCATAACCTCCTGCATGCAGAGGCCTCCAGCATGGCAGAACTGAGCGCAGACCCGGAACTGACCCTCTGGTGTCTTAGCTGCTTTGGGTTGTGGGATATGAGAGGCATGCGGTCATGAAAGTGTCTTGTACCTGTCCAGCCCCACCCCTCTCCTACTTGGGACCCTTTCCCTGCTCAGCAGGGAAAACATGCGTGGCAGCATGTTTCGGTGTGGCCAGCTCAGGGCCAACGGCTAGGTCTGGGCACCCTGCTCTATCTTGCCTCCCTTCCTTTCTGCCTTGCCCACACCCCTTCCTCTGGGGCGAAGGCCACAGCCATCTTGGGTAGGAATAAACCTCTCTGGCTGGAGTCTTGCCAGGCGTGAGGCATGATGTCAGTGTCCTGGTGATAGCCTGACTTGGCAGCACTCAGTCTCACGACGGGACGATGGCTCCCAGGGCCTTTGTTCCACTCAGGGAAAGCCAACGTTGAGTTGACAGTCCTGGAAAGGCCTCAGGAGTCAGCCCCTTCATCCGACTCTCCATCACTTGTGAAGGTCACATAGCATGTCCTTTCTTCACCTTGAGGCCCAGCCAGCACAGACAGTGGAAAATTCCACACCACCTCAGCCACACGGAGCCACAGTGAGCACCCAGACTGACTGGTGTGACAGACATTGGTCCCTGCCAGGTCCTCATTTAGCCTCCCAGCAGCTCTGTGACTCGAGTCACAGAGCTGGGATTTGAACCCAAGACTTAAGTACCCTTTCTCTCTGGAACATTGGGGACATTTTTAAAGACACTGGTTCTCATGTGTTTTTTGTTTTCGAGACAGGGTCTCACTGTGTAGCCCTGGCTCTTCTGAAACTTGCTCTGTAGACCAGGCTGGCCTTGAACTCACAGAGATCTACCTGCCTCTGCCTCCCAAGGGCTGGGATTAAAGTGTGGTCACTATGCCGGCCACTGGTTCTCCTCTGGAGATACTATTGGTTGTCATAGTAAGTGGGTGATACCCCTGGAGTCTAGTGGGAGGCCAGGGATGCCATAAAACATCCCATAATAGTCCACACAACAAAGAGTTACTCAGTCCCACCATAGTCCAGAATTCATCTCCCTCTGTCCCCCACAGCTTAGACAGTCCCTTAACCTCCATTTGGACCCCCATGGGGTGAGCTTCAGAGGGTCCCTGGGCAGGAGGAGAGGGCACTGTCCTTCTAGTGCCAGCCCTGAGGCAGGGCTGCCCGAGCAGGAAGGGAGCTGGGCAGCTTGCAGAGGGCACGAGGAGCAGGTGTTTGTCAGCAATGGGAATGTTCTAGACCGAGGGTCAAGTGCACGGCCCGGTCTTGCTGTTTGCTCTAAGTGACCCCCTGCCTTCTCTGACCAGGTTCCCTCCATGTGCCCAGACTGACCCGTGAGGGCATCTCTGCCCTGCAGGCTGTGGCCCTAAATCACATGCACTATGCTGGGCCCTGGCCAAGCTCTTTTCATTTCGCATGACATAAAACTATGCCATGTTTTGTGTTTTCTTAGCTGCCTGGCCCCAGGTCAGAGGACGCCCCTTTCCCTTTCTGGCCCGCTTATCTCCGTGTCTGGGTGTGTGTGGGGAGGGCAGGGAGGAGGCCCTGACACCCCCATTCCCTGCCAGGGTTCGACCGATACTTCTCCAGCCGCACGCTGGACAACAACAGGCGTAACATCTGGTTTGCCGAGTTCTGGGAGGACAACTTCCACTGCAAGTTGAGCCGCCATGCGCTCAAGAAGGGAAGCCACATCAAGAAGTGCACCAGTGAGCATGCGCCTGTGGTGGGGCCTGTGGAAGGTGGTGTCAGCGGTGTGGGGCCTGTGGGGGTGCGGACTGCACAGGTGGGGCCTTGGGGGTCCAGGCTTTAGGGAGGCAGAGCCTGTAGAATGAGGGATGGTAGGTGTGGGGGCCTGTGGGAGGCGGAGCCTGCAGAAGGTGGGGACTATGACGGTAAGGGCCTATGGGAGGCGGAACCTGCAGAAGGTGGGGACTATGACGGTAGGGGCCTATGGGAAGCGGAGCCTGCAGAAGATGGGGCTTTGGGAGTGGAGGCAGGGCCTGCTGGCTGTGGGGCCACTAGGCTCCTGAACTCCAGCCAGTTGTGGCCACCAGCCCAGTTCCCCCTTGCCAAATCTGGAAGAGCCAAGAGCCTAGCTAGAGGGGCTTAAGGACTGGTATTCAGAAGCTGCTCCTCACGTCTGTGGACGCGCGATGGTCAAGGCGTGAGAGTGGAGTTGGTAGGGTTGGAGGAACAGGGCTATAGCCAGAGTAGTGTGCAGCCCACAGTGACCTGAGAGGTCAGAGTGGGAGGGCTGCCCTGGGTTCTCTCCAGAGAGCAGAGCCGGAGGCGGAGCTTGCCCCTAGGTCTCACAAAGGCGTCTGACTGCCTTGGGGTTCACCGTGCTGGACTGACCTGCACAGCTGGTTCCGTTCCTGCTGCTCAGCACACCGCACCCCAGACCCACCAGGGGCTTCCTCAGTCACTCAGCAATGCTAGGCTGGCTCATGGACTGACTGACGACTTGGGCCTGTTCTTGTGGAGGATGGAGAACAAAAGAGTCTGAATCCTCATGGAGTTTTTATTCTAATGGAGAGACAGACGATAAACAAGATAAATAAATCATGGGCTGTGTCAGAGGGAGCTGCACTGTAGAAACAAAACCCATTTGAAAAGGAGTAGGGAGTACTGTGGGGGAGGGCAGCAGCCCTTCACAGCCACAGGATGTGCCATGGGGGAAACTGAGCCCCAAAGGGGTCACATGGGGGAGGTCTGAGAAGGGATCTTAGTTCCCACAAGTGCCAGGGGCTAAGGCAGGATTTGAACCGAGGCCTGAGCTTCAGGCCCTCCACCCTGGGCTTGCAGCCTGGCACTTGCTTCATATGTATTTGGACCCAGGTCCTGAGTGCTCCGGGTCTGAACAGCTCTGCAGCAGGAGCCCCCTGGGTGTCCTGGGGTTCTGGGTGCTGCATCCATGTGGTACCTCACCGAGGGAAAGGCTTCTGTCCTCTGGAGTGGCCTGGGCAGCTTGGGCAGGGAGGGGGGAGGTGGAGACACTCCACAAGGAATCTTTGGCAGATTGAGTTCCTTAGGTGGGGCAGGAGGGAGCTAGAAGTGGTGGAGTTGGGGTCTGAGAGTGAGAAATATGCTGCCCTCTGGTGGCTGCAGCCCACAGGGACTAGCAGCCACTGGGCAGTGGTTCCTCCCAGGGTCACAGCCAAGCCCTTGGTGTCTGATCTGTGGAATATGTATGTGGGCGTGTTGAGGGGCAGTGTGTGTAGCTATGTGTGTGCAGGAGTGCGGGCCTGAGCTGGGGTGTGTGTGGGTCTTGTGTGGAGGTTCCCGTGTCCTGCATGAGCCTGTCTCTCATGCTTACACACGTTAGGTTTCTGACTGCCATGATCTCATTTCACCCTCCCAACTCTAGAAACCCCTAGAGTTTCAAGTGTAAAAGAGGCTATGGAGATTCAGAGAGACAGCAGGTCAGAGACCGCACAGCACACATCTTATCAGACAGTAATCACAGGCTGTGCAAGGAGTACAGACGAGGGGCTGAGGAGATAAAGCACACCCCACAAATGTGAGAACTTGAGTTCTGATCCCTACAGCTCACAACCAAAGAGACGACTCGGCAGTTAAGAGCACTTATTGCTCTTGCAGAGGACCCAGGTTCAGTTCCCAGCACCTACAGAGTGGCTCACAGTTATCGGTACCTCCAGTTCCAGGGCATCTGATGTCCTCTTCTGGCCTCCGTAGGCACTGCATGTACGCGGTGCACAGACATACGTGCAGGCAAAACCCTCCTACACATAAAGCAAAACCATAAATAAACCTAAAGAAAAGGAAAAGCCAGGCATGGTTTGCATTTGTTATCCTGGGGATGGGAGGAGGTGGTCCCTGGATTGTTGCATAGTTGGCTTGGCCCACTTCGCTGAGTCCCAGACCAATGAGAAACCCTGTTGCAAACAAAAGGTGAAAGGTACCGATGGAATGACCCTGATATTGTCTTCTAACCTCTGCACACACGTGAACATGTGTGCACCTCCCCACAAACATGCACACATACACACAAGAAGTACAAGCATGTCTAGTTAGTAATGGAGGCTGGGCCCTCATGGGCAGACTGATCATGTGTCCTGTCCACTTGCTCCTGTGTCCCTGTTGTGTAGATACCCTGATCATGGTTTCCCAAAGCTGGTTCCCAGGGTGGGTGGGCAAGCCTGGAAGTGAGGTGAGATGGGGCGTCCTGCTCCAGTGTCTAGGTGAGGATCAGGGATCTCTGGAGTCACTTCCTGTCTATGGGGATTCAGAATAAAGGATTGGACTTCTCAGGCTGAGCCCAGACTCGGGCTTCAGCATGGACACCTCTGAGGTGATGCCCAGGTACAATCCCAGAATCCCTGCTGCCTGTTGGAGCATGCAGGCAGAGCCTTCTGAGTGTGTGGAGCTTTGTGGGGTGCCTGGGGCCAGCTCTGTGACCCCCCTGGCCTTGGCTTGCTCTTCTGAGAAATGGGGCTGATGTGAGCTGGCCCAGGGGTCTGCAGGAGGAAGTAAGGGCACTAATGGAGGCACTCTCTGAACTGAAAAACGGAAGCTCTCCAGCCTGGCTGTGCATTAAAGCTACCTGGGGAGTGCTTAGGGTCCTCATCACGGATGGGATTGGCTTTTTAAAGCTCCCTTGGTGACTTTAATGGGGACTTGGGGGGAGGGCACTGGATTTGAGGCTTAGTCCACGGGAATCACTTGGGGAATCGTGTGAATACTCTTCCTGACTTCACCAGGGTAGACTGGCATCTACCACAAGAGCTTTTATCTCATTTACAGGGTCTCTTGTTGCTTAGGTTGGTCTCAAAGTCTTGATGTAGTTGAGGGTGACCTTGAACTCTTGACCCTTCTGCCTCCACCTCTCAAGCACTAGGATTGTAGATTTGTGCCACCAGGTCTGGTTTTTTATTTGTTTGTTTTTGAGACCGAGTCTCACTCTGTAGCCCAGGCCAGTCTCAAACTTGCAGTGATCCTTCTGCTTCAGCCTTCCTGCTACTGAAACCACAGTATCCAGAGTACCAGGGTTTGCCAAAAATTTCCAGGGCAGGGAGTTGTTCTGTGCAGGCACAGGGGCTTTGTGGATAAGAGGGGCAGGAGGGCGGCAGTCACTGGTGTAGGCACAAGCAGATGGACAGGATGTCATGGAGGGACAGCATCCAATTTAATACCCCCCCCCCCGCCGCCCCCATGAGTCTCTTGGTATTTTCTGTAGTAGAAGATTCAGGACTGTGCCATCCCAAGGGTGAGTAGTTTAGACTGTCTCAGGGCTAGCACCCATTTTGTAGAAGAGAAAACTGAGGCCACCCCCAAGCATCACGATGCTAGAGTTGGCAGATGCACAGTTTGACTGAAGTGTCGTGGCCTTGGCGCTGAGGTGGACGTCCTGCCCTGCCCCACACCTCTCTCTTTCCCCTTTTAACTCCAGGCCTCTTTCATCTTCAGCCAAGACGGCCAGAGCCTGGTGGCACTTGTGTCTCACCTCCTCACTGCACGGGAGCCCGGCTTCCGGCCCTCTCCCCGATGGCACTGCTCAGCTTCTCGCAGTGGGACTGAAGCTGGCGTCCTCTGGGACAGCTTTGTTTGAGATAGGAAAGAGGAGAGGAGGCAGCAAGAAAGGCCACCCTGGGGACAGTGGAGCCCAGTCCTCGGTCCTTGCAGGACAGAGAGAAGCGGCCCTCATTCCCTGGGGTCTGTTGAAGTGGGGCTGAGGGGCTCAGAAGTCTCGGCACCACTCGAGTGTGCACAGAGGGCTGGTGTGCAGGGACAGGGACAGGGTTGTGAGGATGCAGGCAAGGAAGGCACCCGTGTGCACTGTGTTTCCCGACACAGCGATGGGAGCTTGTAGACCTGGGTGTGCATCATGCTGCTGGCACTTGCCGTGGTGACCTTGAGCAGGTCCTCATTTGTAACTGGCATCCTGCCACCCTGTTCAGCCTCCAGAGCCCTGGGACGGGAATGGCCCTCCCTCACAGCCTCCCTGGGATGACGGGAGCTGACTTGCTGCTGGCCCGTGGACTGCCCACACTGACTGAGAAGGGTCACAGAGAGGAGCAGTCTGTGGCTGTCAGGCCCAGGAGGGCAATGCCTGCCACCTGCCTCCTCCATGCCCAGCCCCTCCCCAGGAGCTCACGGAGCAGGCTTGGGAATTAAAGTCATAAACAAAGCAGATGTGGCATCCGTCTTTTTGACAGCGCTGCCAGCCAGGTGATGGCTGAGCAGAGGAAGGCTCGGTTTATGAGGAGAGAGGAAAAATTTACTGTTGGCTGCTCCCAGGGGCTGGGAGTCCACAGAGGGAGGGCGGGATGGGATGGCAGGGGCTGTGTGGGGAGCTGCTAGTTACCCATTGTGCTGGCTGCAGCCGCAACAGCAACACAGCTACCCAACAGCCAGTTTAAACTGCATTCATCCATTGATCATCAAGATCCACCCTAGGATTTTGCATTTCATCTTTAAGGCAACCCATTTTACAGATGAGGAACTGGCCTTCTTGTAGGATCTTTCTACCTCTTCTTCAGAGGGACCAAGGAAGTCTTCCTTTGGGGAAAAGTGAGGAAGGACAGTATTTTGGGAGCACCTACTGTGTGCCAGCCAGCCTTGCACCCATTAGGAACTCCTAGTTGTTCAAACTGTCAGGTGTATAGCCAGGGTATGCCCCAAACCCTTTTCTTGGTTACTCAACCAGGAAATCACTGGCTTTTATTTAGAGGCTGAACACGGGGCTGGGGGACGGCTTAGTCAGTAAAGTACCTGCCTTGTAAGCGTAAGGAACTGAGCTTAACAAGCCAGACTTGTGTGTGCCTGTGATTCCATTCTAGGAAAGTGGAGACAGACAGATCCCTGGAACTTGGTGGCCAGTCAGCCGAGCCCACTCAATGAGTTCCGGTCAGTGAGAGACCCTATCTCAAAACAGAAGCAAAAATTAAAAAACCACTATGCGAGTGGCTTCTGAGGAGTGACATCTGAAGTTGACCACACACACACACACACACACACACACACACACACACACACACACACGGGGGTGGGGTGGGGAGAGGCTGACTGTTCTTAGACTCTGCTCACTCCACTGTGAGCAGACTGCCTCAGGATTCTCTGGCAGTCTGACCAGGACAGTGGTCAGCCCGACAGCTCCAGAGAGGAGAGAGCCGGTCCTGGGGGACGTCGAGGGAGCCTAGATAGGTTGCACATTCGAGTGAGGAGTTCTCACTGAGACTGAATGTGACACTTGAGCAAACATCTGAGGGGAGCGAGAGAGCACCGGGCGGAGAGCAGAGAGAGGTCATGTCAGGTAGAGGGCAGTGTGTGCAAAGGCCCTGAGATGGGCTTGTGCCTGCTGCTGGGAGAGAGGGAAGACTCTCTCCCAAGTGAGGAGGTGAGGAGGGGTGGCCTGGGTCACATTGCAGAGCCTAGCCCAGTGAAAGGATGGTAGGCTCCACCGAGGTTCTAACTGTCCCTTCTGCCTGGGAGGGAGGCTGCTGGATGAAGTGTGGAGATGGCAAGGAGGCTGGCTGTAACCCAGGTACTATGGACAGGGACTGGGTTAAGGGCATGACAGAGGTGAGCAGGGGTCAGGTTTTTGGCAATTTTTCAGTGTGTCTGCAGAACTTGATGAAGTCTTCAGGCCAGGGAAAGAGGACAAGAAGCCAAGGATGGAGCCTGAGCAGGCAGTGGATGGATGCTCTTCATTTGGGAGGATGGAGGAGGAGTGGGCCGAGGACAGGCAGGAGCTTGGTCTAGGATCCCAGGGAGGTGTCAGCACAGACAACATCAGGAGTGAGCGGACTTGGAGATGCACAGAAGGTTGGGGAAAGGGAGAGGAGAGAAGTGCTGCCAGACAGTGAAGGGAACCCTGGGCAGGAGTGGCCTCACAGGTGTGGCTCTAGAGGAGGATGCAACACCCGTGAGCTCAGTCAGCTTTAGCAGGCACCCCTGCAATGTCCTGGAGGTCCCCAGGGAGACAGACCCCACGCTTGGTTTCTGCTGCCATCCCTCTGCGTTCTCCTCCTCGACTCTTGCCCTCTCCAGTTCTTCCACACTCTCCCGGAGCCCTCTGTAAAGCGCCTGCACCCGCCTGGCCTGGTGCAGTGCAGCTGGAGTTTGAGCACTTGGGAGGCTGAGGCAGGAGGATCACCCTGGTACTGGAGGCTAACTTGGGCTATAGAGTGAGACCCTGTAGCATGAGTCTTAAAAGTTCTTATTAATAAAATCAAACCTGAGCCAGGTATTGGGGTGAAATGCTGGATAGTCAGAGAGACAGAATAAGCCACAGCTATCTCACCTCACCGGATCCTCAGCTGGTCTTGTTTCCTCAGACTGGATGCCCCGAGCCCTCATCCAGAATGGGTCTCAGCTGAACTGCTGCTAGAAGCCTGAAAGCTTAACCAGCCACATGCTTCTCCTGAGCCAATGCCTCTCCAGGGCAAAGGCCTGCTCAGGCCAAATGCCTCGAGTTTCTGGTCCTCACGCCTTATATACTTTTCTGCTTTCTACCACCACTCCCTGGGATTAAAGGCTGACTTTCTGGGATTAAAGGCGTGGGTCACCATGCTTGGGTGTATCCTTGAACACATGAATTTCTGCCTCTGGAATGTTAGGATTAAAGGCGTATGCTACCACTGCCTATCCTCATGTTTAATATTGTGGCTGTCCTGTTCTCTGACCCCAGATAAGTTTATTAGCATACACAATATTTTGGGGAACACAATACCACCACAAGACCCTATCCCCTAAAACAAACAGAACCCCCTAACTAACCAGACAAAAACATAAACAACAGGTGTGGAGTCAGGTATCAAAGCCTGGTCAACCTGGGGGGACAGAAGGGACATGGAGGTGAGACTTGTCAGCACCGCCTTGTGGGATGGTGCAGCCCAGGGCAAGGTGACTCGTGTGTATGCGTGCGTGTGTGTGTGCGTATGTGTGTGTGTGCGTGTGTGTGTGTGTGTGCGCGCGTGCGTGCATGTGTGTGTGTGCATGTGTGTGTGTGCGTGTGAATCTGTGCATGTCTGGGGATGGCGAGGGAACTGGCTCAGCCCTGAAGGTATCTCCAGGAGTGGCACTCAGGACGGTGGCGGGGTGGGGCACGTGGGGGAGTGGAGAGGAGCTGTGGACTCTGATTATTTCAACCTTGAAAACTCATTCCGATTACAATTTACAACCTGGCGACAAAGGCTGCGGTCTGCAGTGACTACCGCTCAGGGCTTTGAGAGAGAAAATCCTCCCCACGTTCCCAGCCGCCTGTCACCCGTGGCTGAGCCAAATGCATCTGTGCCTCGCGGTGCCCCGGGACACAATTAGGACATCTTCAAACTGTTGCTGCTGTCACCGCACCATGTGTCTGGAATTTATTTCCTCCCGTGGCTCTTCGCACGTGTGCCTCACCTCCTCCCAGAGCTTCCAGGCTCCTGCTGGGCCTGGGGTTCCACGCATCTGCGAGAGGGGACACTGACCCCCTTTCCACTGCCACTCCCTGCTCTAGACCTGCAGACAGGGAGTCCCCAATGTTGTCTTTGGCCTGGCTAGACAGGATAGTCTGGGGCTAGACAGGGGTCCCCTGGATAGTCTGGGGACCCCTGGACCAAGAGGTTAGGGTTCAGCTCACCACCCCATTGAAGGGCACTTTGGCCTGTCATTATTGCCTTCTGTGGGATACAGGCCTGGAGTTCAAGGCTGGCAAGGGAAGGAAAGGAAGGAGAGAGGGAGAGATGTAGAAGACAGAGATGTAGAAGACAGAGAGAGATGTAGAAGGCTCTCACAGAAGATGGAGATGTAGAAGACAGAGATATAGAAGACAGAGAGAGATGTAGAAGGCTCTCACAGCCTGGCCCGCTCTCGGTAGGCCATCTCAGTGTGTGTCATCTGGAGCTGGGCCAGCATATTGAGGAGTCAGTGGCCAGCCCTGTGATACTGCCAGGTGGAGTCAGGTGGGCATGAGTCTGCACTCAGAACCCTTCCACGCCACTCTAGCGGAGACGGGCTTCCCTGCCGAGGCAGCTCCTGGAGGGTGTCTGTGTCCTTAGTGTCTCTTTCCCCGGTGACCTATGACCCCACTGGAGGCACAGAGTGGCCCCGGAACTAGCTGGTGCTCCATCAGGGCTCTGTGAAAAGGTTCCATGGGGAGCCGGGGCAGGAGAGGTCAGGGGTATTGCTCCAGAGGGGCAGCCGCCCCTGAGCCACATTCTGTGACTGCAGCAGCTTCCTGCTCCATTCTGCATCCTTGTCTGATAATTTACTTCTTGTTGGATGCGCTGTGAGTAGAGGTGGGGTGGGAACTGTGAGGGAATGGGGTTCAGGGCCTGGGTGGGGGTACAGGAGGGGGTCCCGGCTGGGATATTGAGCTGAGTCCTGGTTCTGGGAGAGGCTCTTTGGGGACTGAGCCCAGCCCCCTCTCCCCTGCTGCCTTGTTCTCTTCTGCCTCTCAACATCCCGTGGTGGAGGCTCTGACAGGAAGACAGGATGGGCAGACTGGAGGACCTGCATGTTCCAGCTGTTGTCTTGACCGGGAACTGACAGTCTGTTAGCACATTAGGCAGTGGGGCTCAGAGGACGCACAGGGGCAGAGTGGTGGGGAGAGGTGCAGGCTAGCTCTGGAGACTGGGGCTCTTGCCCTGCCACCCAGAGGCCCTACCCTGTCTGCATGGCTGGACCACACCTCTCCTGGCCTCTGTTTTCTTATTTGTGATAAGAAGGTTGAGGCAGGTAACCAACAGCCACCCCTCCACCCCCCAACCCCCAACCCCTGTCCCAGGGTATTGCTGCTGGCATCTCCAATGTCCATACCTACCCTGGCTGAGCCAAGGATAGTCCTGGCCAGCAGGGCTAAGTGTCCAGGCCAGCCACTAGTGACAGGTGCCACAGCCTATCAGCCTCGTCTGTCAGATCCAAGGGACTGTGAGTGCCTTTTCTGGTGTGAGGGAATTGGATAGTGGGGTACACACTAGAGATGGGCACTGAGCTCTCCTTACCCCAGGTCTGCTTCTGAGGTGACCTGGGCAGAGGGATGGACATGTTGACCTCCAGAGTTCCTAGGAAGTGGGGGCTGAGTGCTAACCCCGTTCACAGGGCCTCTGTACATGCTCTCTGTGTCCTTGGGCAGGATCTGGGAGTGTGCTCGAGACCTAGCCAGTGTCCTTGTTTCGCTTTGTGGCTAGGTAGTGTGCAGGGCTACGGCTTCGGGGGCCTGTCCATTTTATCCCTTCTACCAACACCTTCTGGGGCCCTGGACTCATTCCAGCATTCTTCCCTGCTTCCTTCCCATGCCCAGCAGCAGGGATAGGCCTGGGTTAGAATGCCTGCATCTTGCTCCCGGCTAGGTTAGGATGCCTGCACCTAGCTCCTGGCCTGGGGTTAGGATGCCTGCACCTAGCTCCTGGCCTGGGTTAGAATGCCTGCACCTAGCTCCTGCTAGGACCCTGCTTGTTGCCCAGCATTTCTGTGCCTCAGTCTCTCCATCACTGCAAAGGGACTAATTACTCATGTCAGCAAGGTAAAGATTCAGTGACATCCTGAGACCCGCATGGTGGAAACAGGTCTGACTCCTCCAAATTGTTCTCTGGCCTCCACATGTGGGCTGTGGCACATGAACTCACACACATAATAAATAATAAATGTAATTCAAAAAAATTAAAAAAGAAATAAGGGGGCTGGAGAGATGGCCCAGTGGTTAAGAGCACTGCCAGAGGACCCGGGTTCAATTCCCAGCACCCACGTGGCGGCTCACAGCCATGTATAACTGCAGCTCCAGGGGATCCAAAGCCCTTAGCTGACCTCCATTGGCGTGCATGTGGGGCACATGCATGCATGCAGACAAAGCGCTCACACATAAAGTAAAACAAATCAATCTTAAAAATAATAAAGAATTCAACAAGTTGATCCGTAAAGCCTGGCCCACACCGGGCTCAGCCTAGCTTCTGGCTCGTGGGAGCTCAGCACATAATGGAAGACATAGTTTTTAAATCATCACTATCACGTAGGGCCCAGGCCAGGAGCTGCTGCCTCTAGGAAGACTTTCTGAATGTCATATCCCAGGGATCTCTGCTGCCACTTCAGAAGCCCCCATTCTGGCCACTCGTACGGAGATGACCCTGTTGGGCCACCTGCCTGTGCCTCGGCTCCTCACAGTCTCACCCCTGCTAGAGCAGGGTTGGCAGGGCCTGCCAGCTGAGGACACCCAGACCTCTGGAAGCCCAGCGACTTGCACAGAGCTTCTGAGCAGAGTCTGGGCGGCCATGGAGAGGGGCGGGCGTTGTAAGAAGTCTTCCCCGGAATGTTGAAACATCTCCCCCTCCTCATAAGGTCCCAGTCACAACCAAAGTTTGAGTCTACGATAGTTCACCTGGGAAACTGATGAGTTTATTAGACGTACTTACAGAGCATGGGGGCGGGGCTCAGGCAGGAGTGTGGGTGACCGCAAAGTAGCCACACGGGAACGTCTGCACTCTGAACGACAGCTCCTCCGTGGTCACATACATGGAGCCTCCTTCCACGCATGTCCACCAGCCTGTATGCTCTAGAACCTCCCTGTGACCCAAGGCCACATGGAACTAAGGAAGAATTGCATCCAGTGGCTGGGAGAAGTGACTAGAGTCTCACGTGAGGGTCCAGCGACCCTCGCATCCCTTCCTCCCGTGAAGGAGTCCAGCTGTGATGGATGACCTGTTGATGCAGGCACAGCTGGTGAGGTGAAGAAGGCAGCTGTTTTCTGGGAGGATGGTATCCTACAGCGGGAGTATGTGGAGGAGGTGGGGGCCCTCAGGCAGTAGTGAGAAGGCTGCTAGGTGGGTCCGCTCACCCAGCTCCTGGGAAGCCTGTGACTGACGCGGGGAGGCATGGCCAGGCTGATGACAACTTCTGGTGTCAAGTGACAGAAGCCATTGAGGACACCAGGAAGCCAGATTTAGCCTCTTTGGGCCTCCTTTTTATCTGTTTCTTAGGAAGAGGGTGTCATGCTCTGGAGTGGCAGCCCACGGTGAGCTGCTTTTGGGATACCACGGCCCTCAGGAGAGATACAGCTCCTGTCCTGGCTGTTTCCAAGCCTGTGGGGGCAGCTGTTTCCTCGGTGATCCCAGGTCGGCTGAAAGAGAGCTAGCAGATGCTACAGCTCTAAGGATGTTACCGGGTCGCTGCCTGCTGACAGTGGCGGGGTCAAGGGGCTTGTCCTGGCTGTTCTAGGGCCTAGTGGGCTATAATGTAGGGCTGTGGACTCCCTTTTACCCTCTGAGGTCACCTTCTGGGCTCCACTGGAGCACCCTCTCCATATACATACACATGGGGATGAAGCAACCATAGCGTTTCCAATCGGGAGACCTGGCTGTGTCCAGCCTCAGGTATGCCCAGGCCCCCACTGCTCTGCTGAGCTCAGAGGGTCTCATGGGCACCCCGCATGGTGTTCCCTCACAGACCGAGAGCGCATTGGGCAAGACTCAGCCTATGAACAGGAGGGGAAGGTGCAATTCGTCATTGACGCTGTGTATGCCATGGGCCATGCACTGCACGCCATGCATCGTGACCTGTGTCCTGGCCGTGTAGGACTCTGCCCTCGCATGGACCCTGTGGATGGTACCCAGCTGCTTAAGTACATCCGAAACGTCAACTTCTCAGGTGGGGGCATGGAGCAGGACACTACTTGACCCCGGGGTGGCCTGGGCCATGCAGCTGCAGGGTATAGAAGTCTGGGCTCATTGGGGGTGGGAATGGTGGTCTCTTCAGATGTTCTGTGCAGGAGTCTTCCCAGAGATGCCTCTGTCTTGGGTTTATAAGCCTCCCTGAGCCTGGGTAAAGGCTCAGCAAAGTCTTTCCATGCAGGTATTGCAGGGAACCCTGTAACCTTCAATGAGAATGGAGACGCACCAGGACGTTATGACATCTACCAGTACCAACTGCGCAATGGCTCGGCTGAGTACAAAGTCATCGGCTCCTGGACTGACCACCTGCACCTCAGAGTAAGCATGAGGACAGGAGGAACATGGGGGAACAGAGTGCAGAGGCCAGGCTGGGCCGGAGGTCACTGGCTGACACCAAGCTATCTGAGAGTGAGTCACTGGCTCTTCAGACCTCACTGGAAGGCAGCTATTTCACCCAAGAGATGCCCTGGCTTTCCTCCTTGCCCTTGGGGTGGTACCTCCAGCAGTGGACAGTTTTGTTTTGCTTTGGGTTTTGTTGTGGTTGAGAGGAAGCACCATAGTGAGTTGTCTGGGGCTTGGACTCTGCCCTGCAAGGATGGAGGGAGAGATGCATTCCCAGCAGGCAAAGCGTGACACCTTGCAGTCTCTTCTAGGCATCCTCTCCAGGCAAGGAGCCCCTGCAGCCCTGCGCAGCACGGATCCCTTTATTCCACGTCCCAGAGCCTTCCCAGCTGGAGCAAGTGTCTCAGGATACTATCCCTAGGGAGGGATTCTCCTGAGGTCACATAGCTTGGAGGCCAGAACCTGTTCCTGGAACAAGGTTCCCCCGTGTTAGGTAGAGAGGATGTGCTGGGCGCAGAGGGCAGCCAGGCCTTTTGGCAGCGGCAGTCCAGCGCATGTGCGTGTGTCCCCCTCTAAACTGCGGTTCTGTGTGATCTTCCTGAGAGGCTGGTAGCTCTGTGAGGCGAACGTTATCTGTCCCTCTTTCACAGACACTGGGTAGGTGTGTGTGTACAGTTCTGAAGGTCCTCCCTTCCCTCCCTACCAGTCTGTCTGTCCCCAAGTCCCAGCTTGCTGGCCCAGCCCAGGGCACCCTCCTGATGCCTGTTCTGCCCCTGATCTAAGGAAGGGGCTGAGTCACAGCAGTGTGGTAAGGCGAGGGCTGGGCTTTCCAGCTTTCTCCCAGGTGACTAGGTTGAGGCCACCTGAGGAGCCACAGCAGGCAAGCTTGCTGGAGCTGAGGGAGAGGACCAGGGCTAGGGCTACCTTAGGGGACCTGCAGATGAAGGAGGCTCTCCCAGTGAGGTACCACAGTATTCCCTGTGGGAGTCACCGGGAGTAATAAGAGACAAGGTGGCTTCATACCAGCTACTCTTGGAACAGGCGAGGACAGAGGCTCAGTGGGCCAAGGTGTTTTCTCAAAGGTTCACAGCCCCTAGCCACAGCACGGACCCTAGGACTGGGCCATCTTCATGGGAACCAGGGTTTTCCAGAATATCCTCCATCGTCCCGGGGCTCATCATTCCTTCAGGATCGTGGCATAGCGACTGCTCCCTTTGGCTGCTAGAGTGATACATCCCATAATACACAGAACCCAAGAAAACCTCTTCATGTAGACTTCCTTTACCCCTTGCCCTTCCCTATCCTTTCTACTCAGTTCTGGAGCTCTCTGAACAGCCTCAACCAGCCAGGCACATTCCTGCAGGAGAGGGCATTCAGTGAACGCACACACGCGCACGCACGCACGCACGCACCACACTGTACCGCACCCCGCAAGGTCCCATCTGGCCAGACTTGTTGCTCTGAGAACAAACTTACTGCCTGGCTGCTTAAGAGCACTCCCTTAGGTCAGGGCCCCCAGTTAACCAGGCTCCCTGGCCCAGCACCTGTAGCTTTCCTGGCCACCAGGTTACTCCCTATAACGTTATAAGGAGTTTGGTAGGGCGTGACACCGCTCCTGTGGCTTGCTTTGCTCCCAGCAACGGCATCTTCCGAGCCCTGGAGCTGTGTTCTCATTTCGTGTCAGATGTAAAGGAATGCTCACCCCTGGGCACTTATTAAGTGGCTTCTGATTAAATCTTTGTTCCTTACTTTCAGCTGAGCAGGACTCTGGAGCGGCTGGGTGGGAGGAAGCTAAGGGCTGAGCTGTGAGGTAGTTCCTCTTCCACGCCTCGGGCATGAGAACCACACGGGAGGGGCTTGTTCACACAGGCGGAGATCTAGGCGGGTTGAAATGGGCGTTTCTAACTCACTCCTGGCTGCGTGATTTCCAGGCCTCGGGGTTTGAAAGTCAGGACTCCTGGGGTCTTGGTCTTGCTTTAGTGCTCAGTATGACTCTAGGGTGTCACGTCTATGGTCCCTAGACTCAGTTTCTCCAGATGAGTATTGAGTTTCAATTCTCGCTAGGTTAGTGGTGTCTGGGTCACACGGGTAAGTTGTCTGATTCCAACTGTCAGCCAGTCAGCTCTGATGAAGTCCAGGAAGCTGGGCCTGTGGCCAGTGATGGGCTGATCCAGGTGTGCAGCCAGAGAGATCTGGGGGTAGGGTCTGGGCACGGCCAGCATGTGCTGAAGCCAGCTCTGTGGCGCTGTCATTGCCAGATAGAGCGGATGCAGTGGCCGGGGAGTGGCCAGCAGCTGCCGCGCTCCATCTGCAGTCTGCCCTGCCAGCCGGGTGAGCGGAAGAAGACGGTGAAGGGCATGGCTTGCTGCTGGCACTGTGAGCCCTGCACAGGGTACCAGTACCAGGTGGACCGCTACACCTGCAAAACCTGCCCCTACGACATGCGGCCCACAGAGAACCGCACGAGCTGCCAGCCCATTCCCATCATCAAGCTGGAGTGGGACTCGCCCTGGGCCGTCCTGCCGCTCTTCCTGGCCGTGGTGGGCATTGCCGCCACGTTGTTTGTGGTGGTCACTTTTGTGCGCTACAACGATACTCCTATCGTCAAGGCCTCGGGCCGGGAGCTGAGCTACGTGCTGCTGGCTGGCATCTTTCTGTGCTACGCCACTACCTTCCTCATGATCGCAGAGCCAGACCTGGGGACCTGTTCACTCCGCCGCATCTTCCTGGGGCTCGGCATGAGCATCAGCTACGCAGCCCTGCTCACCAAGACCAACCGCATCTACCGCATCTTCGAGCAGGGCAAGCGGTCAGTCAGTGCCCCACGCTTCATCAGCCCAGCCTCACAGCTGGCCATCACCTTCAGCCTCATCTCCCTGCAGCTGCTTGGCATCTGTGTGTGGTTTGTGGTGGACCCCTCCCACTCGGTGGTGGACTTCCAGGACCAACGGACACTTGACCCCCGCTTTGCCAGGGGTGTGCTCAAATGTGACATCTCTGACCTGTCGCTCATCTGCCTGCTGGGCTACAGCATGCTGCTGATGGTCACGTGTACGGTGTATGCCATCAAGACTCGCGGCGTACCTGAGACCTTCAACGAGGCCAAGCCCATCGGCTTCACCATGTACACCACCTGCATCGTCTGGCTGGCCTTCATCCCCATCTTCTTTGGCACCTCACAGTCGGCCGACAAGGTGGGTGGTGGGGGGTCAGGGTGCATGGCCGAGTGGAGATTGAGAGCAGGAGCCCAGAGCCCAGGCAGCCCCCCCCCAGACACTTCTTTTATATCTCGTTCTGTTTTCTCTCCCAGTTGCAGGTTTTTCCTCTCTGGGTTTCTCTTGCTTTGTATTTCATCCTCTTTATTTTTTATTTTTATTTGTTTTTTCCCACACTGA
>CABHPH010131538.1:25248-40286 GCA_902168325.1 Peromyscus nudipes
GAGAGAGAGAGAGAGAGAGAGAGAGAGAGAGAGAGAGAGAGAGAGAGAGAGCAGCATGGCCTTCTCACATGTGCCTGCTCAGCAGTGGATGAGCTATGTGTGAGGTACACAGGGCTAATAGGCATGAGGGCCTGATGTGTGCTGAGGGATTCACAGCTGCCTGTGTGTGCACACAGGGGTGCGGGAGCTGGTGGGCACATACAGGTGGCCATGCAGCTGTCTGAATGGATCTGTGTATAGGCATGTGCACCCAGCTGCAGGGAAGGGGTAAGTCAGGTGTGTGTGAGTTCAGGCACATGTGTGTTATATACACAGGTGCAGGTGTTAGCAGGACTGCATGGCTCCCCTGGTGTCATGTGAGGCAGACCGGGCTGTTCTGGCGAGCCAGTGATGGCTCTTTTGCCTTAGCCAGGATTCTCAGGATTAACAGCTGTGAGGTATTGCTGTGAGGCATCTAAAGTGGCCGTTCTCTTTTGTGTAAGGCCACTGCTCAGTCAGCCTGGGGCAGGATGTGGCTGTGGAGTCAGCTAGGATAGAGGAGGTTCCTGATTTGCACAGCACCCGCAGTCCCCACTGGGTCAGCCTGAGTGAACGCCCGAAGTGGGCGGAGCTTCTCAGCTCCCCAAGCCCTCTCAGAACCCTGGCACAGAGACAGTGGACTACGGTCCACACATCCAAATCCTGCTCTCTATGCTTTCTCCCCATCAAACCCCGTCCACCACTGGGGGCCTGTGGCTGTGGCTGACAGAATTTCAGAAAGAACTCCATGAAGAAGCTGCAGTGTTGGCTGAGCTGGTTTGCCTGGGAACAGGATGGTGGAATGGCTGACCCTGAGGCTGGGAGATGGTTAGGTGATGAGGTCCCATGGCGGGCTGCCCCTCAGTCTGCTGCCTTTAAGACTACGCTGAAGTCTGGCTCCCCCTACATTCCTTACCCCGACTCAGGTGCCACCTGAGCTCTAGAGGACCATGGCTTCTCTAGAAGGGATCTCCAGCCACCTGCTCCGGGAGCCATGTATGGCCCTACACAGGGCACTCCAGAAATAGTGCTGGAGCCAGAGACCAGCTCCAGAGTTGGAGGGGAAGTCAGTCCTGGGGCAAGGAGAGAATCTAGATGGGCAGCCGTTCTTCTACCTAGAGGTGGCTAGAACCCCAGGGAGCTAGAGAGCAGATCTTCAGCAGCTTTAACTTTAGTCGGAGCTGCTCTTGACCTCTTTGTGTCTTCAGAAAGACTGCTGGGCTGAAAGAGGAAATAACCCGGAAACAGTGGCTGGGTTCAGCACTGGACGCCATTTATAGACTGGGGCAAAGGCACCCACAGGGTTCCTGTGCACATATTATATACAGTCCAAAATGCTGCTCACTCTGCCTGTGCTAATGAATAGTGGGGGCCATAAGCCCAAAGAGGCTTGCCCAGCATCTCATTATGGGCCAGGGTAGATGGCACCTTCTCTCTCAGGACCTCTGTGACTTCAGAAAGAAGTGTAGGCTTGTGCCCTACACCGCTGGGCCAGCGGTGAGGTGTGCAAGATTCCACTGGGAGTCCTGGCAGTCTTCTTGGAAGAACAGAGCATCAACTGCACTCTAGAGCAGGAACCCAGGCTCGGGGTCATTTCCAGTCTCCTCCACGACAGCATCTGGGGCCCCAGCTGAGCTGAGAGGGGCAGCTAGGGCCTGGATCACCTGTCAGAAAGGAGGAGGTGGGAGAGAGCCTGGGCGGGGCTGTGGCAATTGCTGGGCTCTGTTTGGAGGGCTTCCGCCATTGAAGAATGGATTATCCGACACCCAGATTAATGGGCTTTCATTTTCCTAAACATCTGTCACCGTTAGTGCTGGTGAGCGAGCATGAAATGAGCTCTGACAGCGTTGCTGCCACAGCCGTCTTCCGCTGGGTGTCGTGGGTCCCCTGCTGGGGCCTGTTCCACATGGGTGGCACATGGTAGATAGTCACTGGATGAGGGGCTGCTGGGAGCCATTCCAAGGCACCAGTGGGTGCTCATGTCACCCACAGCAGCCCTGTGCAGGGACTGCTCCTACAGAGGTCAGCTCTGGTCCCCAAGAGCTGTGCTGGAGACATTTCTCCCGGTTGGGTGTGTGTGTGGGGGGGTTCCATGGGCTTCTGCCACTCTACTACACTCCGACGGTGCTTCCCACACCCTGACCACTGTTAACCCTGCCCTCACCACAGCCCTGTGAGGTAGGTACTATAGTTTTCAGGTCTGTGTTGTACATAAGGAAACTGAGGCACAAGGACTGACATGTCCAAGTTCACAAGCTAGGATGTGAGTCCCAGGAATTCTAAAGTCCCAGCTCCATACGATGGCATCCTCCTGCTGGAAGCCGTCAGGTGCAGAGCAGGCCTTTCCCAGCTATGTCTCTTCCTAAGAGGGTGCCGGGCAGGTCAGGGCCCTCTAGGATGACAGGTAGCTGAGCAGAGTGGGGTGGATGGAGCAGGGCAGGGCAGGGCAGGGCCAGGTGGGTGGAGTCTTGGCAGAGTGGTGTGGACTGCGTGGCATGAGGTGAAGCTGCTCTGACCCCCACCTGCGGCCACCCACAGCTGTACATCCAGACAACCACACTGACGGTCTCCGTGAGTCTGAGTGCCTCTGTGTCCCTGGGAATGCTGTACATGCCCAAAGTCTACATCATCCTCTTCCACCCGGAGCAGAATGTGCCCAAGCGCAAGCGCAGCCTGAAAGCCGTGGTCACCGCAGCTACCATGTCCAACAAGTTCACGCAGAAGGGTAACTTCAGGCCCAATGGGGAAGCCAAGTCAGAGCTGTGTGAGAACCTGGAGGCCCCAGGTGAGTATGCAGCCTCGTCCCTGTCTCCCAGGCCCTGCCCCACCCCTTTCTTGCACAGGCATCTGTAGGCCTCATAACTGCCTGCTCTCTGGTAACCAGTGGGAGACAGTAGGTTGCAGGTGAGCACAGTTGTCCTGTCCAGCCCTTCCTGGTGTCTTCAGAGGACTTCAGAGGCTCCCTGTGGGTGGCCACATCCTTCTGTGCCAGCTGACCTGGTTCCTGCAGGGTGCTGAGACCCCACCACATCTTTGTTCTGGCAGCATCTCTCAGTCCCTCTACGGGCAGGGCTGCCACAGAGGCCCAGTTCCTGGAGTAACCCAGGAGGGATCTTTGTCTCTAATGGGGTCTGAAAGATGAGGACTGAGGACATGGCCATCCTGGGACAGGTGGGTGAGGATGGAGTGGGTGGGACTTTGACTGATGTCCCCATGGATCAGCATCTCCCCAGGGGCTTGTCAGAGATCTCAGAAAGAGGGTCATGAGCTGAAGGCAGCATACAGAGCCTGTTGGTGGCAGCAGGGACCAGCTCGACCTGGGCTTGACCCCCAGAGGAAGTGAGACTGACCTCAACATGGTGTCTTTCCCTGCGCTATGGCTCCCCTGTCTCTGGGTCCCCACCCTCTATGTGGGGCAATACGCCTGACTTTGGATGTGTCCCCCACCTTGTGTTAACAGCTCCCCCCACACCTTACTTCCCTGTTCTTGCTCCTCCTCCTAAAAAAACATGTAACCCCTGCCCTCTGATACTGGCTCTTCCTTCAGGTACTGCCTGGAGATGGGAAGGGGCAGGCTGTCCCCTCTGGCTTCCATGTTCTCCTGACTGTCAAGGATCCTCAGAGCAGCTGCATCTCTATTTCTGGCCTGAGCATGGGGACTCCTTGCTCCTTCCTGTGGACATTTGCCCATTCCAGCCCGATTCCTTCAAGGCCCTGTACACTAGTGCAGAAGCAGCTTGGCACACAGCTCCACATGCAAATGGACAGACACTCACGTGCACACAAACGCATGCATTCACACACATGCACACGCTGTCTCTCCAGAGCAGGATGTATCAATGCTATGACTCAGGAGGACGACACTATTACACTCATCAATCAGAGGGACCACAGGGGCGAGGGCCTTCACAGAGTTCTGATGGCCCCACTGACATTGTCCCTCTGCCCTGCTCGGGATGATCACAAGGTCATAAGAGGAAGTATGGCAGGTAGGGGGAAGCCAAGTCCCCAACCTTGCTTCTGCAAGGTAGGGCCCAGAACCCTCCGCAGCTAGGGCAGAGGTGGCAGCTCCTTTTGTCCCCTGTCTCTCAGTGACAGGGCTGCACAGTGATCAATTCTAGGGACAGCCCAGATGAGGGGGTGTGAGAGGGAGGAGTGGGGAGGTGTCACTTCCATGGAACAGGGACATTTTTCACCCTGTCAAGTTCAGGCCACATATCTTTAAACAAACAACAGAATAAATAATTTAGAACCCTGATTGCAGGCGGATTGGCGCAGAATCACAGGGCGACAAGTGGTGGCTGTTAGCCTCATGCCTCAAGCTGTCTTGCAAATTGCTATATGGTTGGCTGGTGACGGAGAACCCTTGGGAGGGCTCTGCCACACCTTCATGCCTTCACTCACAAAGAGGGCACTTCTGCAGCGCCAGGTACCCATCCCGGCCTCGCTGCCACAGCACCTTTCTGTCCAGCATCTTAGAGCTGAGGGTTTCATCTACCCTGGCCCATTGGTTGGCACGTGGTTTACAGGTAGAGATGTTCCCGCTTGAGGAGGGTTAGTTAGTTAGCTGGTTGTATAGCAGTTGCTGAGGAGGCCCTGACGGTGGCCCAGGTCCCCTCCCGGATAGCTGATTCTTTCTGTGTGCCTTACTGCTAGCCAACTTGCTGTTCCCATTTTCCAGATGGTGAGACAGGCTTTGAAAAAGGGTTGAGGGCCCCCTGGTTTGCAGCTGAGGGCTGAGACCCCCATTCTGCAAGCTCTGGAGCCAGTGATTCCAGTAGTTTAGAGGAAACAGACAGCCCTGGCTAGTGGGACCCGGATGTCCCTTGCCGTGTGCTTTTTTCTTTTCCCTTAACAACTCCTGGTGCAGCAGGGCCTGAGGCGTGCATGCCCCTGCAGGGGGTTAGCTCTCACCACTGCTGAGGTTTCTTTCTCTCTCTAGGCCCTGAGCCCCTGGAGGGTCTTGCAGCTGAGAAACAGTTTTCAGTGGTTTGCTCAGGGGATGATGGAGTCGGGGGAACTGGTTCACGGAAGCCAGGACTGCCAGAGGGACCACCCACTGTGGCTCTGCTGGGGCAGTGGGGTTCAGATGGTGAAGTGTTGAAAGTTTTGGCAGTCATTTGGGAAAAGAATTCTAGGCACAAAGGGCCACCTTACTTGTTTATTCTAACTATAGGTAGGGAAACTGAGGCTCAGCAGGAAAAGGAGGGAGCCACCCAAGGTTACCCAAGAAGGAGGAAGCTCCCTCCTACTAGAATGAAGCTCTACATGCTTCTCATCCAGCACACCTGCCATCCTGCATCCCAGCCTCTTCTCCTGAGTTCTCCTAGTCCATCCCAGGCCCAGGATGCCTCCCAGTTCTGTCCCATCATCCTGCAATCTTGGTTATCCAGCTCCCTGGAGAGATCCAGGGGTGCTTTGCATACCGATGTTCTTATCTTTCCCTGAATGTTAGGGCACGTTTCCTTCCATTGCACCCAGCTTCTGCTTGATACTTCTTCAGACAGGGAGCCTGCTACCACTTAAGGTCACTTGCCCCACCCTATCCCTGGCCAGGAGAAAGTTATTTCTTTAGCTGAACTGAACTCTGGTCCTGAGGTCCCAGAAGAAAAACCAAGAAGCTCAAATCAGGCAAATGTTTTTCTCTCTCTAATGTCAAAGATGATAGGCGGGCAGGAGTGAGGTATGGGCCCAGGTTCCTTCCATCTTGTTGCTCTTTTGGTTCCCCAAGGATTGAGGCTGTCTCCAGTGTTTGCTCCACTCATGAAGTAGACGAGAGATGGCAGAAGTGCGGGGAAACAACTGTTTTACTCAAACTGTGGTGGAAGCTGCACGTCATCTGTCCTAGTTAGCTTTTCTATTGCTGTGATAAACACCATGACCGAAAGCAACTTGGGGCCGGTGGGGGAAGTATTTATTTCATCCTAAAGGTTATAGTCCATCATTGAGCTAAAGCAGAAACACAGGCAGGAGCTTGAAGCAGAAACCACAGAGGAAGGCTGCTTACTGCCTTGTTCTCCGGCTCATGCTTTGTTAGCTTTTTATACAGCGCAGACCCACTTGCCTGAAGATGGTGGAGCCTACAGTGGGCTGGCCCTTCTGTATCAATCATTAAGACAATTCCTCACAGATATGGCCATGGGCCAATCTGATCTGGCTAATCCCCCAACTGAGACTCCTTCAAATGACTCTAGGCTGTGTCAAGTTGATAACTGGTCCTAACTAGGACACCATCCCTCCCTTGGATTTAATTAACAAGATTTACCATGGAGCCCGCTCAGCTGCAAGAGAGGCTGGGAAACATTGTCCTTAACTTGGCAGCCATGTGCCCAGTGTAACAGGGATCAGGAGACAACTTGTGGACCTCCGTGCCTCCCTGCCCCATCTCCTCTCTTCTAGGTCACCTGTCCCGGCTCCATCCCCATGGGTGTGTCTCCTTTTCAGAGCTGAGAGATTCCCAAGGGAACAAGTCAGCTCCAAGATGAGGAAAGCATCTTTTCCCATCCAGCCCCTCTCCACCCCAACCCAGGCACTGTCCCTGCCCCTGATGGAGACCCCCAAACCTCTCAAGGCAGGACAAGCCAAGGGTGTGGCCAGCTTCCTCATGCCTCTGGCCTTGGTTCACTGACAACAGAGGCAACCCTGCTCTGGTCTCACTGTGCTCTGGTGGGATAGGGGAGACCCACATTGCCTCTGAGAGCTGATGTCACCATCTGGCTGGGATCCTAGGGCAGGGTCCTTGAGGGTGCTGTGGCCAGAAAATGGGAGGACCTCAAATGTGCCATGTCAGTCTCAGCTGGGGTGGAGGACCTGAATGAGGGCCAGAGTGACCAAGGCAGAGAATGCCTGGTCCAAGGTCTCCAGACTGAAGGGGACAGGCCCCCAGAAGTGGACAGGATGGATGCCACAGCATCTCCAGGATCAGGGACTGGTGTCTTGCTTGGGCAGAGGGCATTGTGAGCCCACTGCATGTCTCAGCTGCTTGCCAAGTGAGGCCCTGCTCTGGCTGCCATTCTTTCCCCTCAGCCCTAGTCTACTCTTCCACCATGCTGACACACTGAGTGTTTTCTTTTCCAGAATGTCTGGGGCTGAACCTCTGAAAGATTTCCCTTGGAGAATGTTTTAAGATTCTGTAATTGCATCATACATCCAAAGAACTATTTTAAGGCATGATAGAGTTAGGAGTTGACAAGGGTTCTCTAGTGGGGAGGTGCTTAGGGAGGTGCTCAAAGATGGGGTCACATCTCAGTGATGTTGTGAGGAGGAGGCATGCTCCAGGTAATGGCTCACCTGAGCAAAGATGTGGTGGTGGGAATCCTGTGTGGGACCTGGGGTTGCGGAGGGCAAGAGAGGCAGCTTTGGGACAGGTGTGCCCAGCACCCAGTTGGGGTACCCTGGGCTGGGACCCTGATGGAGTTCTGTGTGGGCAGTGCCTCTGGGGAAGGAGGCCTTGGGGGAGGCAGTGCTGACGCCTGGCTCTCCTGATCTCTCTCCAGCACTGGCAACCAAACAGACCTATGTCACCTACACCAACCATGCCATCTAGCTGGGCTGAGGAGCCACGCGAGTGACGGAGTCACAACCTCCAAGGATGGTGCATCGGGCCAGGGCCACTCCTGCGGGCCCTGCTGAGGTCCTGCCTGCCCCATGGGCATCCACGAATGTGGCTTGGTGCTGAGGACAGTAGAACCCCCGGCCATCACTGCTGGGCAAGCTGTGGTGGGCAACCGGAGGAGGCTGAATGGCCGGGGCAGTTCCAGATTGTGCCACACAGGCCTTCCTTCTGGACCCATGTCGTGCCCAGCCCCAGAGCACAGGGGCTTGGTCTCCAGATCTGAGCCCTGGCTTTTTCTCCCTCCTGCCTCCGTCTGTCCTGTTGGTGACCCTGGTTGGTCCTTTCCCGTCTTTGCGTTTCTCTTGCGTCTTTCGCTCTGCATGTGTTGTCTGTTTGGGCTCTTGGCTTCTGTATTTTCCTTTCTGCTCCTGCCCTTCCTCTGCCATCTGCCCTGTCCCACGCCTTCGGCTTCCCTGAGTTGCCCCACCCCCATCCCATGTCACTTCTCATGTGTTTTTCTTTTCTGTCCCATCGACTTCATTTTCTTCCAAGTTTTGTTCCCTTTACTCCATCCACCAACTCTTTCATGTTACAAAAGAGAAAAAAAAGGGGGGGGGATCAAAACACAAAAAAGCCCAAACACAACGAATCTTGAGTGTGTTGCAAAGTGCTGCGTCCTCCTGGTGGCCTCTGTGTGTCCCTGTGGCCTGCAGCCTGCTCGCCCACCCTACCCGTCTGCCGTGTGTCCTGCCCGCCTGCCCGCCTTGCCCTTCCTGCCGACGACACGGAGTTCAGTGCCTGGGTGTTTGGTGATGGTCCCTGATGTGTAGCATGACTGTTTTTATACTGAGAACATTTCTAATAAAGATAAACACATGGTTTTGCACCTGGCCTGTGTGTCCGCTGAGGGCCCCATGCTCAGCCACAACTGGTGGTCAGAGGCAGAAGGGCAGAATTTCAGAAGGCTGCTGGGGGCGGGACTTGGTATCCCAAGTAAAGTGAGCAGGACACTGCAGAATATTCCAGTACCTACTGGGCTGGAGAGGTGGCTTGGTGGTTACACAGTGTAACATAAATCTTAAAGAGTCTTATTAATAAAAAACCTGGAGCCAGATATTGGGTAACTTCTGAAAGATCAGAGAGACAGAACAAGCCACAGCCAACCTCACCTCTCCAACACGTCAGCTGATCTTGTTTCTTCAGACTGAAAGCCTGAGTCCTCACCTGAATGGATCTCAGCTGAACTGCTGCTAAAAAGCCTAAAAGCTTTTAAAAGCCTCTAGTTTCTGGTCCTCACGCCTTTTATACCTTTCTGTTTCCTGCCATCACTTCCTGGGATTAAAGGTGTGTGTCTTTCCCAAGCAAGACATGAGATCTCAAGTGCTGGGATTAAAAGTGTGTGCCACCATGTCTGGCTCTGTTTCCAATGTGGCCCTGAACTCACAGAGATCTAGATGGATCTCTGCCTCCAAAATGCTAGGATTAAGGGTGTGTGCCACCACTGTCTGGCCTTTATGTCTAATCTAGTGGCTGTTCTGCTGCCCTCTTCTGGAGTTCTTGGGTATCTGCACTCACCCATGCACATATCTACACACATACACATACAGTTAAAAATAAGAAATCATTAAAGAAAGAAATAAGTACCTAGGGGATTGTTCTACCGCTAACATTTCTCCTAGCCCCTGCTCCCTCCAGACAAGGGCATCCCTTACAGAATTTGGTTCAGGGCACCAGGGTCCCCAGATCCAGCCTTACTTTCCTATCTCCAGGTGCTAAGGTACCCAGGACCCACGGGTTGGTACATGGTGCTTCAGGGGTGTGACTCTCTGTGGGTCTGTGCATCTATCTGTCCTGGATGTATCCAGCTCCTCTGCGCATGCGTCTTTGTTGTGTGTGGTGGTCTGGTGTAGATGGCTGGCCTAGATTAGTGGCAAGTGTGAGCAGCAGGTGCGCAAGCGTGCGTTGTTGGCAGCTGGCTCCCTTGACAGGTCTGGAGGTAGGCAGGGGGCGTGGCTCAGATGCTGGGCTCTGCCGGGAGACAGTTACAGAGCTGGTGATATAAGGAGGCTGCAGCTGGCAGTGGGACTCAGCCCTGGTTCTTGGCACTGCCCCTTCCCCAACTCTCCCACCCTATAGCTGGATGACAGGGGTCTGGAGCACCAAAGGGACCTAGGGGCCCTGGGCAGGGAGGCATCAGGGATCAAGTGTGAGATACGCAGATGAGGTCATTGTGCGGTGCACCAGTTGAGGTCCCTGACCCCGTGAGCCAGCCCTTACTCCTGGGGCCAGCTGTGTTCAGCCTCTGCCTCCCATTTCCATGTCTGCTCATGGCATCCTGCAGCTGCTAGTGACAGGGAGGAGCAAGAACAGCTGTCTCCCTCTGTCTGCTGGGATGGTCCCAAGACCTCTTGGATTAGGTTCTGTTGTGCGCTGTGCTAGCACCAGGCTCAGTCAGGCAAACGTAGAATACCGGATCACAGGTGATTTCTGGAAGCTTCCAGGTAAGTAGGTGTATGGGGGAAGGATTGAATTCGAAGGGAAAAATGTGTCTTCTACAGGATTCCTACAGCACCCCAGCCTGGGCACCTTGCCCCTCGGCTCTGAGGCTCAAGGCTAGGCGTGTAGAAGGCCTGGCTCAGAACTGCAATGGCAGCTGGCCCATTCCTATGTGTGGTAATCTCGCCATTGTTCTATGACGGCACTCAATGGGGGCCATACCTCTCTGTTCCTCTCACAGTCAGGAGGGGATGGTGGGAGCAGCCAAGGTCAGTCCTCAGTCTCCCCTCTCACCCCCACCCCGTGGGCAGGCACAGGCTGAGGAAGCCCGCCTGCCAGGGAGTCACCCTCAGGAAGCCAGACTAAACTCTGAAATGCTGATTCCTGAGGAATGATGATGGCCACATAGTGTTTAGTAGGGAAGCCTTGGGCTGGGTGCATTCTGAACCCCTGAACCCAGAGTGTGGGCACAGAAAACAGGGCCCATGATCCTGAGACCGGAAGGAGTGACCTGCAAATCAGGGGGCCAGCTATGTGGGGAGTAGATGAGGGTCCTGTACTCACTGCCTGGAAGACACAGTCGGGGAAGAAGACACAGTCAGGGAAGCGATGGAAATGCTGTAGGACCTGCTCTGAGAAGGTGAGGGGAAGCTCTTCCTGGGCCAGCTGGCAGCTCCCATCCTAAATTCTAAATTGAGTTTTATTATCATTTCTTATTGTACGGGAGATAGTATCACAGGCCTCTTGCACTCTAGGCAAGCACTCTACCCCTAAGCACCCCAGCAGCCTCCTCTCATTTTTATTTTCTGTTCTGAAACAGCTTTCTCTACACTGACTCTACATTTAACTTCCAGTTCTGTTGCCCCAGCCTGTGGGGTGGCTGGGATAACAAGTCTGCACCCCACACCACCCCTGAGCCACGTGGACAGGTCTGTACCCCATGCTACTCCCTGCTGCATGGACAAGTCTGCACCCCATGCCACTCCCTGAGCCACGTGGATAGGTCTGTACCCCCCATCCCCCAGCCACATGGACAAGTCTGCACCCTATCCCACCCCCGAGCCACGTGGATAGGTCTGCACCCCCTCCCCAGCCACATGGACAGGTCTGCACCTCACACCACCCCTGAGCCACGTGGACAGGTCTGCATCCCATGCCACTCCCTGCTACATGGACAGATCTGCACCCCACGCCACCCCCTGAGCCATGTGGACAGGTGCTGCAGATGCCTAGGATTTTATATTTCAGTAAGACAGGGATTGGAAGACAGGAAGATGGAATCCCCATAGGGCCTGGAACATTCCCCTGGAGTTTCAATCTTAAGGAGGTTAAGTGGGGGACCACACCCCCAGTACCCTCTCTATCCTTGCTTACACAGCACAGCCAAGACATTTTACAGGCCACAGATCTGCACCAGCCTGGGGAAGCTGCCCAGGGATGGCTGAGGTACTGTGGGTCCATTGTGGACCAGGCCTTGGGGTTGGTGAAGCCAGGGGGACCAGCGGTGCCCATCTACAAGCTTGCCTATGGTTCACAGATGAGACAGCTGCTCCTGCCTGGGCTAGGGCCAAGAGCTGCCAGGTGAGATGGACAGACACGTGGCACCTTCTTATTCCTGTTGGACCCAGTGAGACCAGCTGTGGCATGCCAAGCTGAATCCTGGGTCCTTCCAGCTCCAGGGCTGGTTCTGCTAAATGCCTAAAGTCTGTCCTCCTAGCAACTTCTTGGCCCCTGGAATTGGAGGCCGAGAAGGCCTGGGGTCCAGAGCTAGGACAGAGGGGGACACCAATTAGCACTGTGCCAGCTGTTCCTGGACCACCTCTGCCCTCAATCCCACCAAGGGAGCCCCAAGGAGGGACTCACCCTGAAGGGACCTGGAGGAAGGGCCTGAGCATCTTTCTTACAGTCTCATGAGAGTCCCACACTCTTCCCAGTCTCAGAGTCCAGATGTCCACTGAGCGTCCAGGGTAGACTGAGGTGCTTCTCTGGCTTCCCTCAGCTTCCCTGTACTGCCCTGGCCATCCCCCCAAGCCTCAGTCCTGGCCCTCCGAGCATCATCGGGCCTGTTCCCCAGACAGCTCTGTGTGCTGAGAAGCACACGCGCCAAGATCTCACTTCAGTTGGCAAAAGTAGCAATTAACATCTAATGAGCCTTCTTGCTTTATTTTTAGGTAACCTCTGAGGCCCTGCCCGTGGAATTCAGCCCGCCATTGCTGGCACATAATTAAAGCATGTCACCATAATTTGCCTTTTTTTTTTCCTTACAAAGCCCATAATTATGTTTTTATTGCAAGTGAAGGGGGAAAGTAGGGAAAAGGAAACAAAGCCAGGCGGGGCTGGGGCAGGGACCGGGGCTCGGCTTCCTTAGCGAGGCAGGGACCCCCTGCCTCTGGGTGCCTCTGCCCCCTGAACACCCCCAGCTTCCCTGGGAACTCCCTGCCCTAGCCCTTCCCGATGGCTTCCCTCAGCCGCTTCTTCCCTCTTTCCTCACAGGCTTGCTTCTGATTTTTCCAGCCCACCCAGAGGAGAGCAGAGATGGCTGTGTCCGAACTGATGATTCTTGAGTTGGGAGTGGGCACGTGGGAGTTCCTGCCACGTTTCTTCCGCAGATGTTGGAGATTTTTCCATAATAAAAAGTTAAATAAATCTCTGCTCCCAGGAAGGAGGCTGCTGGCTGCTCTGGGGGCCGTTGTCTCTCTCTATGTGGTGAGGGGCGGTCTTTTCCCATCATTAACTAGTGCTGCTGAGTTGGGGTGGGTGGCTCCTCCTGATGGGACTGCTCCCGTCCCCAACAACTTCTCAGATGCTGCCTTTGGTGCCCCCCACTCTGGAGCCCGTTCATCCAAAACACCCTGATCATTTGACAACTATGGAGCCATCAGCCCTCAGGGCGAGGGACAGGAAACAGGTGTGTTTTAGGGCATTCCAGGGACATTCCTTCCTTCTAAGGGTTCCTATGGGATGGGATGGGGAGCTGGGGAGAGCATGGGACAGCACCACACTGCTGTCCCCTCCCGGGATGACAGGCACCTTGCGCGTCAGGAGACCTGGATTCCAGCTGAGGCTCTGTCAGGGACTTTGCTGTGTGTCCCTGGACAAGTTGCTTTCCCTTTCTGGGCTGGTTTCTTCACCCTTAAGACCAAGGTGAGTTCTGAGTGCAGAGCAGAGTAAGCATATAGAATTCCTGCTCTGGTGGGAAGGGGAGGAAGAGATGCAGAGAAGAGGCTTCAGGGACAGTTGCTATGGCAACTGTGCCCCTAATAAAGGGCGGGTAGGAGCCTGAGTATGCAAATTAGACCATCCTTCCCCAGCTTTGGTGGTGTGGCTGAGACCAGAGAGGCCTTTACCGTGTGGGGGAGCCGTGGAAGGGGTTAGAAGAAGGGAATGGGTTAGCTGGCTTCGTGAGGCCAAGAGGAGATCTGTACGAAGTGCTGTCCCACTGGCTGAGGAGGCTGAGCTGGACCGGGCTGCTGGGACCATTCACTGCCCCATCTCACACAGGAAGAAGACTGGGGCCTCAGAGGCCTGTCCTCAGCCTGCCACCTCAGGGTGAGGAGTTCTGGGAGCCTCTCCTTTCTGAGCCCTCAGCTCTTGAGCATTCCAGCCATGCTGTGCACCCTGACCTCTCTGAAATCCCTGTTCTGTTTGAGAGGTGTGTGTGTGTGAAGGTGTGATGGTTTTAATTGTCAACTCGACACAACCTAGAACTACCTGGGGAGCGTCCCAGTGAAGGGTTGTCTGGATCAGGCAGACTGTGTGCACAGCTGAGGGGAGGGGGTGGCCTAGATCGCCTCATCTGACAAGACACAGCCTGCCATTGGGTAGATCCATTCCCTAGTTTTGGACCTGGTTTTAGACTGTATGGAGTAGAGAAAGTTGGCTGAGCAAGACACACAATTATCCAGGTCTCCGCCCTTGACTGATGTGTGAGACCAGCTTCAGGTTTTCCCACCACCTCAACCCCCCACGATGGACGACAACCTGGAATTTGGAGTTTACACGCAACCCGGCAACCTGTTCTCCTGTAAGATGCTTTTTGTCAGGGTATCTCCTCACAGCAGTGAAACCAGGACCCGGGGACTCTGATGTAACCCGTGCTGCCCTGTGCTCACAATCCTCCTGCCTCGGCGTGTACCCCTGCACCTGGCTTTGAATTTCACTTTCTACATCTGTGAAACAGATCAAACCAGACACAGAAAGTGATTTGGACACGCAGCCGCTGGGGGAGGATGTGAGTGTCTCCAGTCAGGCCGCATGCCCTCAGGTCCCTTTGTCTCCTGGCCCCTCCTCGGGCAATAGGACCCCAGGCCTCTGCTCACCTTTTGTCTTTTTCTTCCACTTAAAGTTCTGGGTGCGTGAGCTGGCTCAGGGGCAAAGGCACTTGGCGCCCAGTGTGAAGACCTGAGTGCCATGTCTGGGATCCACATGATGAAGGGACAGACTTAAGTTGTCCTCTGACCTAATATATGCACGTGCAGTGCAAACCTATATGAGCATGCGCACGTACAGCAGATGAATGTGAAAATAAAAATACAGCTCATAACTTCAGCACTTAGCGACTTGTCCACACTTACCTGCATTTCCCAGCCCGCCGTGTGGTCGGGTTAAGTCATGTGACTTGTGGGACAATAACTGTGGGCTGAGATGACACCCGTGGCTTCAGTCTGATACGTCTCTTCATGCTGAACCCACTTTGGCAGTCACCGGTCTTGAGGACACTTGAGAGGAAAAACGTCTGGACCCTGGGTCAGTGTGGGGAGGGAGCCTCTGCCAACCCACAACCAGCTGTCCATGAGCGAGGAATGAACTGCCAGGGCAGGAGGGTTGGCTTGGTGGTTAAGAGAGCTTGCTGCTCTGCTAGAGGACCTGAGCCCTGTTCTCAGCACACACTGGATGGCTCACAAACTGCAGCTCCAGGGGAATGTGATGCCTTCTTTGTCTTCTGAGGTCACCTGTAGTCATGTGTGTG
>CABHPH010131539.1:0-26204 GCA_902168325.1 Peromyscus nudipes
AAAAAAAAAATCACTAAGTGGTTTCTCCCAGGCCCTCCCCTCCCCACCTCACCTCCTCTTTCTGGGAGTCTGAGAAAGCCACTGCCTCAACTCCACCACTGCCCCAGCACCAACGTCATCAAAGCCACTGAGACCAAGGCCTTCCTTTCCAAGAGGGATGTAGGTGTAAAGGCAGGAGTTTGTACCTCAAGAGGCATAACCCAGTCAGCAGAGACAAGAGCAGGAGCTGTGGTCATTACAGCGGAGAAGGGGGGTGACCTATTTAAGGACGGACAAGTCCCTTGAAATTCAGATAGGCCAGGTAACCTTTCTTATTTCCTGGGCTGCATCTCAGTATGTAGAAGGGATGTGGGTCACTTTTACATAGCAAGGGACCTGAGGTCTCTAGTGAGCAGTTGCCTTTACCACAGGGCTTCCAGGATTCACAAGAATATAGCAGGAGGGGTGTGGTCGAAAGAACAGAAAGTGAGGAACTCTCTGTCCCTAAGCCTCTGAGCCTGTGTGCCCAGACTGCTTGTCTGACACTTCAGCGCTTCTTTCTTCTGTCACCTAAACAGCTGCCACCTTTACTCACCCCCCAAAACGCCGCGGGACTTTGAACTCTGAGAGCCCCTTTCATCCGAGCCTATTCAAAGTGCTTTTACTGGGACCAATTAATGCCCAGCTGTGGTCCAAGTCACACAGGGGGATGCTGAAGCTTTCAGGAGCACCGAAGACATCCCAGCACCCCACTGAGTCAGGGACTACCTGGGAAAACATCCCAGCACCCCACTGAGTCAGGGACTACCTGGCTAGGCCACCGGAGTCTGGCAGCTGAATCATACCCAACTGGAGCAGGTGCAAAGGTTCTGAGACCGCCCCCAAGCCACCGCAGAGCATGGTGTAGGCAACCAGGCTCATGTGGGCAGGTAGGGCATAGAGCCCAGGCAGGAGCTAGGGCACATGTGCCCTGGAGGCAGCTACTTGTTATATCTAGGAGCCCAGCCCCTAGGTTTCCTAGGTTGGACCAACTCAGTTTGACATTGCAAGGTCTGAAGGATTCCAGAGGCATAAAATGGGTTAAGAAATCCTTGGCAGTTAACAATACCTTTATGTAAGACAATATAAGTATAATATATAAAAGAATCTGAGCCTAGTGTGGTGGCAAATGCCTTTAACCCCAGCGCTCAGGAGGAAGAGGCGAGTGAACCTCTGTGAGTTAGAAGTCATCCTGGTCTACATAGGGAGTTCCAGAATAGCTAGGGCTATGTAGAGAAAGGCTGTCTCCAAAAAGAAAAAAAAAAATCTGCTACAACTAAGTTACTAATAGTTTGGGCACTCAAAACAAACAAAAAACAACTTTACATCAACAAAGACAACACCAGTACACCTCCAGCTTATCCCCTGATCCCCCCAACACTGCTTTGCTTCTCTGCAGCCTCCCAGATAACCTCAAGGCTGATCTGTAGCTGGGGGGAGGGGGGCGGGGAAATGAAGCTACTTGTGCCTCTGAACATGAGGTCAGCTGAAGCAGAAAAAGCTCAACAAAGGGTCAAGAGCTAACTTTTAGAGGCAAGACTGAGACTGGACATCCCTGATTCCTGAGCCCGAGTGTGCCCTAGAGCCCTCAGAACCACACCTTTATGTTCCCCCCTGCACTTCACCCCCATCCTGTAGACTATACGCTCCCAACTTCCTGCTGGTTTAACCATCGCTGCCACAGACAGACAGACAGACCCACTAGCCCCTGCTTCAGCCAGGTGACTTTTTAATGGAACTAGCCCCACTGCCAATCATCATTAAGAGGCCTAGAGAGGGGCTGGAGACACAGTTTGATAGTAGGGTGCTTGTCGAGCGTATGTGAGGCCCCACCTTCATTCCCCAGCAATCAAAAAGCATCCCACAAGATACGTTATAAAGAGTTGGTAGAAGGTTTATACAAGATGACAATATGGAGCCGCCCACGACCCCAACAGCTCTCAGAACTGTCTCCCTTGCAGGAACTTGGATCCAGGGGATGAAGCCCTGTCCAGTCTGTCTCACTCTGAGGCCTTGGGCTCTGCAAGCCCCACAGACCTGCATTTCACCAGCCGCAGCTCGGTCAAATGCCAGGCTTGTTTTACAACTGTGAACCTGGCTCATCTTTCTCTATGTAGACTCAGTAGTTGGTAATGGGTATGGAATTTCCTTCCTCTCTGGCTTGCACTCCAGAGGGGCGCATTCTTTTCAGCTCTGGGAAGGACAGCCAGTGTAGAAGCAGCCAAATATCGAGTACCAAGAACGTTTCTGGCTTTCTTGAGAAAGAAATTCCTCTGAAATAGATGAGACTTGTTCTATGGTCCTAGTGGGTATCATCTGAACAATCAGTGGTGCCAGTGTGTAGTGGGTAGCCATTCCAGCTTTGACCTGGAAGTACCACCCCTTTGAGGCTTCGCCTACAAGGCAGAGCCAAGAGAGTACCCCTGAAGACCCGAGATCCAGATGGGCCAGCTCTCTTGGTTCCTGGATCCTGGACGCTGGAGGTAGACCAAGCAGAGTTCTCCAGAGAACACTGCTGGACTGTGCTATACCCTTCCCAGACCCTGTAACCTATCCCTTCACTTGTAAGTTACCCCACAAAATAAACCTCCCTTTTAACTACGTGGAGTTGCCTTAATATTTAAACCAATACCAGTGTGCCATCCAGAAACAGGCTAGAGTCCTTGGTGGTACTACCAATGCTTTCTCTCCTATCCTGGGCTGGGTACCTCATCTTGCAAGACCTTTATGGAGGAATGTATACACTTCCTTAGGTAAGAGGGTATTGAGTTAGGGGTGCTACAAAAGGAAGGTAAGCTCCAGTGGAGCTTCCCACCTAGTTGTGTGAAAGCAATAGTCTTCCAGTTGAGGACCGTGGAGAAGGTGACTGGGGAAGCCACTGGGTCTGGGGAAGAGGAAACACAGGAAGCAGCTTGTGACTCTCCTTGGGCCCTATGAAAAGAGGACTCTTGCCCCAGGCTCTTGTAAGCTGGCATTGTAAATACCCAGGACACACCCAGCTTCTATCCTCTCCTCTTTGGTACAGGATGCATGGAGGAAGACAAGACTAGACTCTGAGTCTGAGGGATGGAGCAAGCCCCTGGGGATGGAGGAGACAGGCACCGCAGTAATGATTTTAGATGGATGGAGAATTATCTCCATCATTGAAAAGTGGTACTCTAGTTCATGGAAGGCTTGATACCCAAGGACATTCTAAAAATGCTGAGACCATTCTAAAGGTATATGAAATGGGGTGAAGCTGAGGGGAGAATCAGAAGCGCAAACGAGAAGCTTCCAGAAAAGGGGACCAAGTCTACTGTAAACACTGAGTACCTCGATGGTACATGGCATAACAAGTATTCAGTAAGCACCTGAAGAGTGAATGAGGATGTAGGAGTAGATTGGGACAAGGTAGGGGAAGTTAAACACAGAGGAAGCCCACTCGTGGAATAAGGTGAACCGAGGATAACAGGACCAAGAGTGAGGGTCAGCTGTATTTGGATGAGGAGCTGGGTCTTGGGTGTACCTCCATGGGAATGGGGCAAATGTCTGTGCTGCAGGACTGCCTGGAGTTGACAGAGTCTAAGCAGGAGAGGCCTGAGCCCAGAGCAGGGAGCCCGGGGCTCACACACCGCCCCCTCCATACATGTGGTCTGAGTCATAGTTAGGAGCCCAGGATAAGCCAGTCTCAGCTATTCATGCCCCTCCCTCTCCAGCTCTGCCTCAAGCAGCCCTTTCACCAGCCCTCAACAGAAGCATACCCTTAACTCTGCCTCAGTGCCCCCAAATTCCTATGAACTGGTCACAGGACCAGAACAGAGACAAGAATGTACTGAAAACGGACAGACCATATGATTACAAAAAGGCCAGGTGCCCCCCGCCATCAAAAAAAATGGATCTCACTGTTTAGGAGAGAAGACCCCACCCGAGCACCATCCTGTTCCAGAGCCTGAGTGTCAGGCCAGCCCACATTCAGGTCCCCTGTGGTTTATTTGGATCCACTTTCAATGGCCAACTAGAATCCCCACACTCACAGTAGTAAAGCTGAGCTGTTCCTTAGAAGAATAGAATCGTTTAATCTGTAACTATGAAATATCTAGATTAGCAGCAACTGTGGATGCCCCCCAAGGGACGAGGCAGAATCTGTGCCCCCCAAAGACCACAGAGGCTCCCCTTCAGTTCACAGAAGTGGGTGGCAGGATGTTGGCTTTGCGCTCAGCTTCGATGCAGTATTTCTCAGGAAGGCCAGTTGCTCTGCCGGGAGAAACACGGGGCATGTGTAAGTAGGGTACTTACCAAAGGTGTGACAGGAGAAAGTGTGCCCTGGGCCTCCACAACCTGAGACCCTGTACCCCAACCTATTCCTACCATCTACCCACCAAGCATATTCCAGTCGAGGTCCTAACACCCTGCCAAGGAGTTGCCAGTGAGCCAACAAGACCCAGTTCCAGAACCTTCTGCTGGAGACCCTTTAGAGGGGCAAGCCTCCTGCGGGAAGCCCTCCCGCTAAACACCTCCCATCACGGATCCTCCTTCCCCCGTCACGGCTTTTCCAGCCTACTGTGCCACCTCTTTGGGGAAGAGGAGAGGAGCAGAGAAAGGAAGGAACCCCGGGCCGGCGCACCTCAGCTCGTCCAGCTTTTGTTTCTTGATGTCCTCGATGCGTTCACGGCGCTTCTGGGCTTCCTCCTTGAGGCGCCGGCCCTCTTCGAAGGTGGAAAGCCGGTTCTGCACCTGCTTCTGCTGGTTCTCACGCACCTGCCGCCGGAGCTCATTGGCGTGCTGGAGGCGATCTGCCGCCTTTTTCTCCTGCTCCAGCCTCTCCTTCTCGATCTGATCTCTCTGAGCCCTGGGGAAGGGACAAAAGGAATGCAATTGGCTGAGCTCTTGGGTGACCCTTCTTCAGTGGTCCACAGCCATCCAACCTGCAGGTCTCAGAGACCAGACTAAAAGCGCCTACTGTGTGCTTTCCTCTCACCTGCCAGAACCAGGTCCGTTGTCACAGATCACAGTGTTGAAATTATTAATAATTTCTAATTTTTTTTCATTTTGCTTTATGTGGATGGGTGTTTGGCGGGCATGTATGTTTGGGCACCACATCTATGCCTGATGCCCTCAGAGACCAAAGGAGGGCATTGGATTCCCTGGGACTGGAGTTACAGATGATTATGAGCTGCCATGTGGGTGATGGGAATTGATCCTGGATCCTCTGGAAGAGCATCCAATGCTCTCATCTGCTGAGACATCTCTTCAGCCCTTAGTATTTTTAAACAAGAATCCTTACCATGTATGTGTACTCTGTAAACCACATAGGTAGGTCCCACAACCAGGGTTTCACCCAACAAGAGCTCTCCCTACTCTTCCTGCTAATGATGCAACTAACTCCTCTCCAGCCTGATCTAAACGATCTTCCTTCCTTTGCGCTCTGATGGTAATGACATGGACAAAACCAAGCAAGAGTAAGGAAACAGCATCTGTATGTTAGCTCTACTTCCGTTGCTGGAAGAAGACAAGAACACAGGCAGGCATCTCTCTGTCCCCTTACTGACCTATGTCTTCACATTCCTTCTCCGGATGTCTTCCACAAGAATGCTTCATAGATCCTAACTAATATCAGGGGGGACATCTCTAATGGCATCCAGAGAAGCTCAAATTAAATATATTTACTCCTCGAAGAAATTCGGTCAGAGGCCATCTAACCTAGTATCAGATTTCTTCTCAATACAATCAAACCCAAACTGTAGAACTATCTTAGGCAGGGATTTCTCACCTGCTTTTCTCCCACAGGCTCCCTTATCCCAAAACCAAGATTCCCCTCCCACCGCCAAAGGCCACTGTCACTTAATCATCTCCTCACTGTCTGACAAAATCCATCCCACGTGGGGAACCCTCTCACGTCCTAACAGCTCCTCCAGCCATGCAAATGTCTCCCCCAAATCCCACACCTCTACCCTCTATAGAGCCTTTCCCAGTGCACAGGAAGGGAACTGCTGATCTCCACACCCCTCTGTAACTAGACACCAAACGCCCCACCGCCCACAGGGATCTGGGGCGGGGAATGTACTCTCCCGGCTTATCATCACTGCCCCGTATGTAGATTAGTTTCCTAGTGCTTCACGATCATCTAAGTGAAGGAGTAAGTGTGGAAAAGGGAGAGCTGGATGTATCACTAGAGAGCTGCTAGGATGGTAGGCAGTTGAAAATCCACATGAGGAAGGATTCAGTTAACCTTCATTGTCAACGCCACTAGACCGTAGACTCGCCTAGAAGAAACACCCCCTGGACATGTCTGTGAGGGGGTTTCCAGAGAGATTTAACTGAGGGGGCGGGGAGATGCGCCCTGAATTTGGGCAGCACCATCTGTGGACTTGGGGTCCTGGATTAAAAAATTTTAGTGGAGAAAGGGAAGCTGAGCACCAGCATTCTTCTCTTTCTGCAACCTGCCTTGTTCGTTTTGTTTTGTGTTCCGAGACAGGGTTTCTCTGTGCAGCCCTGGCTGTCCTGGAACACACTCTGTAGACCAGGCTGACCTCGAACTCGCAGCGATCCGCCTGCCTCTGCCTCCCGAGTGCAGGGATTAAAGGGTCTCACCACCATGCCTGGCTTTCTGTCTGCTTCTTGACTATGGACGCTATGCGACCAGTCAGTCACCTTGCTGCCATGGCTTTCCCTGCCATGATGGACTGTCTCCCCTCAAACCATGAGCCCAAACAAGCCCTTCCTCAAATCGCTTTCATTGGATAATTTGTCACGGGCACTAAGAAAAGTAACTAATACACCGGTCATGGCACAGGGTGAATGCAGTAGCTGTGGATACAGACCGGATGTTAGAATCACCTACAAGGTTTCAAAAGCTACTTGCCCCAGGGGGTTTAAGCCACAACCTGTTGGGGCGCAAACCTGAATGTCCGTATTTTTTATTTTTTTTCAAAATGTCCTGACTTAGCTCTCTCTGCTCAGTCAACAGCCTAAAAGTTCAAGACCTTCTACCCAGAAGCAGCAAGTCCATATGCAGGCCGTACTGGAGGTCACGCTTTTGAAGTAAGAAAATATGAATTGCTGGCTGTGGCAGAGACACTCTGGGAGTGAAGACATCTGTCAGTGGAGGTCACATGGTTTGGAGACACTAGGTCTAGATGCTAAGCTAGGGCAGCAGTCGAAGTTAGACTTCTCCAGAGGGCCGGACAAGCATTAATAGCTGGCTAGTGTGCATGCTTCAGGCAAACAGAGCAATGAGGAGTCAAGTGGGTCAGCAGCAGAAGCAGGACTTGGAAATCATCCCATTAATATTTATTAGTGCCTGCCAAAGGCTCCCAGCTGTCCAAGGGCATGGAGGCAGGGAGGAGGGGGAGACATCTGGAAGGCAATCTGGAGCCCAGGGGCAGACTCTGGGGGGGATTTAGGAGGCTGTCTCCATTACCAGGTGTTCAGTGACCACAGCACAACCCCAAGGGCAGGAAAAGCAGAAGAGCCAAAAGGCATCGCAGCCAGTGGGAACAAGCAGGGGCAAGATTCTGTGCAAGTCCAGGAATCCGGTTCTGGTGGGAGAGAGGTTCCACAGCTCTGCTCTGCCTCCACTAGGGGGGTGCAGGAAAGCCTGGCCTGGCTTGCTCCTGACTGAGACAGTTCCAAGAGGAAGGAAGGACCCAGAGCCCAGGCATCAAGATGAGGGAGTGCTGATTAGCCTTGCTTCATCTGAGCATAACTTCTGTAATTTCACATTCTCCAAATGCAAATTTTTTTTGGTTTTTTTCTTACTATTTTTTTTTTTTTAATCCTTATTTTACAGAGGTTGAAACAAAGCAAAAAGGGACTTGTTCCCAGTCGGATTGGGTCTGGCAGTTTGGCAGATCTGACTGGGAGAAAACAGAACAGAGAAGGAAGCCGGCTGCTCTGAGGGAGGGTCAGAAGGGTGAGTAGTGTAGGTCCTGGGCTTTTGTGTACATGCCGGAATCGTCATTGAGCCCAAACAACAAAGAGTAAAGCTAAGAGCTGCCAAGCAGCCAGGAGATGACTGTCGACGACGAGGTCCAGCCAGCCAGGAATCTCTGAAAGCCTTTCTAGGGAGCAGGCAAGAACTGTGTTCACTCACAACGAGCTTGATGATACCCAGAGTCTGGAACACATGTTGCTTAACAGCCATGAGTCGAGTCAGTGGCAAAGATACCCTCAGAGTCCTGCTTCAGAGACACAACCCTGGGTGTCTGGAGACCCTCTGTCTCCCTCGGGTTTCTCCTACTTCAGTTTCCCTAAGTTGCAAAGGGATGTGGGGTCTAGGGGGAAGCAGACCAGACCAGATGTATACCTTTATTTACATCTTTACTGATTCGGGATAAATAGCCCTTAGTTCCTTAAACACTTCCAGATGCTTTTTTCCAATTCTCAAATCATAAAATTTCTGGCTCGAATGACTTTGAAATATTTCAGCCATCCATCTAGTCAGAATGATTGCGGCAACATGATCAAGATGGATGCTCACTTGCCCGTTTACATGGCAGAAAGCCTCCTCTCCATCCAACACACACACTCCCCTGAGCACACTGTTCTCCTTCCCCAACTTTATCCACACAGGGAAAGGAAGCCAAGGGTCTCCGGGCCCCTCTTACCGAAGGATCCTCTCGAACTCATCTCGGTCCCGCTGCACCTGGACCGCCAGCGTGTGTTCCTTGAAAGCCACCTGATCCAGCCGGCTCTTGCGCAGTTTTTCCTCTGTCTCCATCTTCTTCTGCGCGTTTTCCTTTTCCTTTCGGCGCCATTCTCGATCGGCGACCTCCTGGTTGCGCTTGGCCCGCAAGGCATCCTGAGAAAGCAGGCCGTGGGACGGGGAAGAGGGGAACCAACGATGAGGGTACAAAAGAAGGAGATAGAACCACTGGCTTACAGACTTCAGTGTGCTTCGGGAAGCACCATGGATTTCTCTGGCAGCCGGGTATTGCCAAAAGAAGAAATGGAACCCTGGCATAGATCTTTGGGGCCAGAATATTTCCTGAGGGGGGTCACCTTGTCCTGTCTCTCTCATCTTTACTCTTTCCCCGTTCCTTAAGCACCTCCAGGCACTCCTAGAATTGCTTCTAATTTTAAAAAACTGCTAATGATAGAGATGCCGCATTTTTCTCCGGTGACATGTTTCATTAGTCGGTTAAGGCTGAAAATTCTTCTTTGTGTAGCAGTCAAAAACTTTCTCCAGAACCTAAGTGCATACTTCTGCTCTCCCGCTGCCACTGCGGATAATGGGAACGGGCCCACCCTTCCTTCAGAGTGCATCCCATCATTAAATGACATTTGTCTGCGGTTAGATTTGGAGGCCACTTTACCGGCTGTCGAGGAATGGCTACTGGAGTGGGAGGGACCAAGGAAAGCCAAGAGGAAGAGGAAGTGGATACCTGCTCTGCTCGGTAATCCTGGGCCTTCTCCTGCATGGCCCTCAAGCGGGCAATCTCCTTCTCTTTTTCCCTCCGGATTCTTTCCTGCTCAGCCTCAAACTCTGCCTCTCGAGCCTGCCAGGAAAAAAAAAAAAAAAAAAAAAAAAAAGGCCTCATGACAATCCACAGGGCTGCAGCTTTGCACAGAGAAACAGTCTCCACAGCGGACCATTGCTTCCAGCATCTCCCCACCACTTCCTCACTCCATCTAAGATGGGGGAGGGGGGGAGGGATCTTAACAGCGCACAAAGGTAAGGGCAACTAGCTTTGTAGAAGGCGTCTTTCTCAGGCGTTATCTTAGAGAGCCCAGGCAGCATCTCAAGAGACAGATACTGGGGTTGCTGAAACTGATTTGAAGGCAGAGATCCTGAGACAGGCTTTTGGACTCCCTCCATCACAGTGCAGATAATTTCGAGTTGCAAGACCACCGGAGCCAAATAACAACTGCCAGACTTTAAGACGCAGCAGGTGGACATTGTCTCATTAGTTCCCGCCGGGGCAAACTGCCAACCAAGCTTTGGGCAATCCCACAGCGCTTAGTATAGTTCACCTCAAGAGTGAACCAACAAAACGTGTTCCTTTTTTTCACTTCTGTGAAAGAACAGGAGTGCATGTCCCCAAAGCTTCTCCACCGCTGCTTCTAGAGCAGTCACATGACCACAAGCACCTGTTGGGTGACACTCAGTGGTCGTTCCGTAAGCATTGTCCCTTATCCCTCATTATTCTACCTGCCCAGACTGCCAGGAAGCCCAGGGAGTCGCCTGCTTGGGAGTCACGCTCCCCGGGGGTCAGGCTGATTCCTCTGCCTCATCTTTGCCCTGGATGGCAGGGGAGAAAATTCTAGATGTTTCCATAACCCCTCTCTGCCTTTAGTCCTGAGGGAGCAGTGCCCAGAGGGCTGGTCACACTTTCTGAAAACACATCATAGAGAAGTAAGATGTGTCCACTGTCGTTATACAACTCCAAATTTGCAGAAGAGACTGGAGCCACACGTGAAGAAATCATTTTCTCTGCCACTTTAAGTCCGTCTTCCCATTTTTACATAAATCCACATTCACTCTAAACTGAAGTTGGTTTTTGTTTGTTTGTTTTTTGTCCTCCACTCCTACACATACCCCAATCATTCCATCATTCAATTTTTGTCCCAGAATAAATCCACACATTGGAGAGCTCTATCAACCCATAGCTGTCTACAGATATTGCTTCCTGGGAGACAACTCTTTTTAGTACCCAATACCTAAATAAGAGTTTAAAAAAAAAAAAGCATGGAGAAGCTGCTCTTGGTTCCTAGGGAATTCAAACCTTGAGGAGTTCACAGAAACTTCACTTTTACCAATCATTTTAGTTTTCTTTTACTGCATGTGACCCTGATCCCAACTCTCAAATGAAAGTACTAATGAAAATAATGGCACCCTGCGGGGGGGTGTCTCTGAAGCTATACACTCTTATTGAACAAGTTATCTGACCATGAAGAGAAAAAGAAGCCAGGCCTGTGTATTTTAGAATGAAGACATGGCTGTCTTCTGCTAGAGTGCCATCATTGCTCAGGCCTGTTTCGGACATGTCACTCCTGGACACGGGTCCCAGCATCAGACACGAAGTCCCTACCATCTTCTTCTTGGTGAATTCCATCACCATCTGGTCTGCCAGTTTCTCCTGCGCCATCCGCTCGGCTTTCTGTCTCTGGTTTTCTTCGTTGATACGTTTAATTTCAGCTTGCATCTTCAGCTTTTCCTGATGCCTTCGTTCCAGATCCTGCCAGGAAAAGGAAGAGAGCCTCAGAGCAGAAGGGCGGCAAGACAAAAAGGTGCTGGCATGTTGGCATGGAGAGACACCGAGGCGGGAGGCAGTCCAGCCGCCGTCACCAGCCCGGATTAAAGCTGTCCTTCAAGGACCATCACTAAGCAACTTTACTATCAAATAGCCCCTTTGTAGTCTTCATCCAACTCAACTTGGTTACGGCCCCCTGACTGACACTGTTATCTCTCTATGCTCTCTGGAAACAGAGGCTCTTAAGATTCTCTCCCTCTTACCATGCTAAAGTCTACCCCTCTGTCCTCAGGAGCTACCACCCTCCAGCTTTCAATGTCTTTCTCCTATAGAAACTCAAATTTGAGATTTCATTCAGCAGTGATGATTAAAAAAATAATAAATAAGGCCGGGCGTTGGTGGCGCACGCCTTTAATCCCAGCACTCAGGAGGCAGAGGCAGGCGGATCTCTGTGAGTTCGAGGCCAGCCTGGGCTACCAAGTGAGCTCCAGGAAAGGCGCAAAGTTACACAGAGAAACCCTGTCTCAAAAAGCCTAAAATAATAATAATAATAATAATAATAATAATAAATAAATAAATAAATAAATAAATAAATAAACGTTGTTCAAATTGAGTAATTTCCACTCACTCGGCCTTTAGCAGAGGCTGTTTCCCAAGTCCTGAAAGGCAGGGCTTTCATAGATGAAAATCTGAGGTCCAGCGTTTAATTGGCTTCCCCAAGGCCACACAGCTGGTAAACCTCTCTGCCTAAATTAACATGTCTGCCCGCTCTGGAAATCTTACTGGATTGTTTCAGCTTTCAGTTGTCTCCTTTGCCGAGTTTTCTGCACTTGAGACTGGTGCCACACCTTTGGGAAATGAACAATCACACCTCCCTTTCATTCTGTCCCTGATAGAGACAGGCACCTTGCGACATTCCCCTCCCTCCCTCCCACAAGTCCAGTGTGAGGAAGACAGCAAATACCCAATAAACTATGGCTAAACAAAGACCAAAGCAAGTAGTATGTGATGGCGTGGGCAGGGCAGAGGGGGTTGTTTAGACACAGAGCCATGGAAAGCAGAGTGCCAATTGGAGTATCAAGATCTTTTATAAAGAGAAAGTCTACATTTTTTCCCACCCCAAGCCTCCAAACTCAGGTACTTTTAAGCCAGGTACACTTTTTGTAAAGACAGGGTCCCACTAACATAACCCTAGCTGGCCTAGAACTCCCATAGAGGAGGGTTGCCTCGAACTCACAGAGATCACCTGCCTTTGCCTCACCACACCCGGCATGTTCTTGAGTCACGTGCAGAGACTCTGGAATCTTGCGCGGCTGGCTGCCCATCACTTCCAATGGATGCCAGGCTCTGTTTCAGCCCTCTTCCCACCCACTCACTCAGCTTCCCGAGCTGCTTCCGGCTCCGTTTCTTCAAAAGCTGCACCTCCCCAAAGCCTAGCAGCTTCTCCGCAGCCCAGCTTCGACCTTGCTGCCCTCAGCCTCCCCTAGGGCTGCTCTCTGCCAAGTTAGATGCTACCCAGTTTAGGGTTTCCCTACTCTAGGAAGCTTCCTGGCCTGGTCCCCACAGCAGTTCTGTGGGTCGCAGGCTTCCCTCACTCTCTCCTGACCCTCATACACTACTTCTTTCCTCACACCACTCTTCCCTTCTACCCCTCCAGCTCTCACACACACCCCCTTCTCCATATCTTCCTTTCCAACTTCTCACCAGTTTCAGGACTATCACTGATAGCCCAGGCATTATTCACACTGACCCTCATAGCTGAATAAGCTGTTGCTGCTGATCTAGGGCAATTATATAATCGTGTATTTATTTGCTCTGTTGCCTGTGTATTTACTCTTTGCTTTGTGGTTTCTGCTGGCTCGTTTGACTTCCAAGGAACCAAAGGGACTTTCCCTGTTTCCTGTCATCAAAGCCCTTCAAAGCAACCTAGAAAAACTCCCTTGTTTCTTCTCCATCTTGCTAACACGGTGGGAAGAGCTGTCCTGCTCCCCGAGGTGCTGACAAGCAGCTCTATGGCCTGTGAGGTGCAGGGTTCTACCCTAAACTTGCCTAATAATACTTCCTGGAGACTTGGGAGTGTCTTTTAGAAGGATATCCAAAGGACAGTGAGTGACACATTAGTGTGATGGTGTTGACTCACTGACTGCTGGGACTTCCCAGCGAGCCCACCAATTCCCAACTCTCCCCGATCTGGCTGAATTGTCTAGTCTTTGTTTCCCACCTCATTCCCTGCATATTTTCCCCAGACCTCTCTTTCCTGACTCCTTCCCACACTTCTCCCCCAAGTCAGGATCCTAGCTGGGTGTGTCTATCTTCTTGGTCTCCTTTGCAAGCAGCTCACAAGGCTACAAGCCCTCTCTTCTCCCCCCAGAGATCTGCAACCTACCCTTCACACTAGTCCTTATAATGTAGGTGCTCTAAGAACCTGCTACTGGGACCCTAAATGGTCCCCAGTCACTCACCAGCACCCAATGTAGCAATTGATAATGCTCAATCACCCATACACATGGGGCAGGGGGTGGGGACACAAAAATAAAAAAACAATGTGTTTCACGATTTAAATGGCACCATGAAAAAAAGAGTCAGGTACAGGAATGCTGTTGGATAAGAGGAATAATTTCTGGTGTCCTATAGCACAGCAGGATACTTACAGTCAACAATAATCAACTGTACATTTGAAAATACTAGTAGAAAAGATTCTGAGTGTTCCCAATACAAAGAAATGTCGACCATCTGAGGTGGTGGATAGTCACATCACCCTGATCTGACCATTACACATCCTACATATAGAACTGTAGACCACAAACATGCACAATTACTAGGTGTTAGTTAAAAATAAAAATATATAAGCCGGGCAATGGTGGCACACGCCTTTAATCCCAGCACTCGGGAGGCAGAGGCAGACAGATCTCTGAGTTCGAGGCCAGCCTGGTCTATAGAGTGAGTTCCAGGACAGGCTCCAAAGCTACACAGAGAAATCCTGTCTCAAAAAAACAAATATATTAAAGAAACAAATGAATCAACAGATGAGAGAATACTTCTAGATCAAAACAGACTACAAAGGCTTAACCAAAAGCAGCATGTGAGCCTTATTTAGAAACTGGTTTGGAAAAAGAAATATAGCTGAAAATACATTTCTGTACCAATTAAAGAAAACTGAATGTAGGTTAATACTGGGTGATATCATGGGGTCTCTGGAAGACTTTTTGATGGAGGCTACGTAAGAGGGCCCTTGTTCTTCAGAGATGCAGGGTGAAGTACATAGTAGAATATTGTCAAGATGTCTAGAGCCAAACGTAGTTTCATCAACTATTAAGGTAAATGGTTAATCATTAAACCAAAGTGAAGTGCTGATGGATATGGTTACAATTCTTTCAACTTTTGTGTGAAGTTTTTGAAATTAAAAAAAAATGGGCAAAGGGGTGAATATCATCCAAACACATTGTACAAAATTGTCAAAGGACTAATAATCAAACTTGAATGTGCGTGTTCTCAAATGCTTGCCACAGGGCTGGAGAGATGGCTCCGTGGATAAAGTGTTTGCCACACAAGTGTGAGGACCGTGAGGCCCGGAGTTTGGGTCCCCTGAAATCTTGTAAATGCTGAGTGGGTGTGGTGGTCCACTTGTTATGATAGCCTGAGAAGACAGAGAAAGATCCCCAGAGCAAAGTGGCCAGCAAGACTAGGCTTGACTGAGAGTCGCCTCAGTGAATGAGGCAGAAAAGCAATGGAGGATGATTCCTGACGTCAACCTGGGGCCTCCCACGTGCACGTGTGCACACCCATGTGTGTCCGTCATGTGCAAAAGCATGCATACCTACAGCCATAGCTACATATATGTCTTTGCTACATGTTTCATGTATTGCAGCAGACCATCTAAGGCAAATAAAGACCATCTTAAACTTTACGAAGTTCGCACAGGTGTGTCATTGGGTTTTTGCTTTGTTTTGTTTTTGTTTTTGTTTTGTTTTCTCATTAAATGTTCCTACTAATTTTATCTAAGCGAACAGGGATAAAAGGTTTGGCTTCACAACACAATTAATGACAATAGGATATTGTGTACTCTGAATGAGACAACAGCAGGGAGTGGGAAACCGGAGCATTACTGTTCATCTGTGGAGTGTGTAATTTCCCTCAGCAACTGAGGAAAAGGCTGTAAAACATCCCTATGTTTACTTGTGCAAAGCATGCAACCATATATTTCCTTTATGTGTCTGTTCACATCGATATGCCAGTCTCAGACCCCAAGTCCCTGGGAGGCAAGGACAATATTTATCCAAATCACAGCTCATCCCCAGCATGATGCCATGGCCAAACAAATGTTTCAGACAGCAATTAAGAAGTTGATGGTGACAATGTTGTGAAACGAATGTGTGCCTTGTCAGAGGGAAGAAAAAAAAAATCACTCCATACCCTGAGCCCTGGTATGGAGCTTGGAGGGCTTTGCTGCTGCTGCAACTCAGCATGGCCTGGTAGCCTGTTACCTGCAAATCTTCCTCCTGGAGCCGCTCCAGATAGGCCAGCATCTGCTCCTTCTCCTGTTCACGGTGCTCTGCAAGCAGTGAGCGCTCCTCCTCGTTCTTCTTGATCTGGTCCACGATCTGCCGCTTTCCCCTGGGAGAAAACAGGACCAGAGTGGCTCTGAAATCAAGAGTCCGTCAAGTTTCCACCCCCACTTCTACCCAAGTCGTCGGGAGGCTCCACGGGCATCATTTGACAAGTGTCCCTTTGGCACGGCATGCTTATGCTTCCTGCACCCAGACTCAAGTCCTTCCCTCGAGTGTCCCAGGCCATAAACCCTCAGTTTGCTGTGTCCTGTTTCCAGGGTACCCCTGCCTGAGATTCCTCTTTTTTTTTTTTTTTTTTTTAAATCTGTCCGCCCAGGAGTTACCCTACATCTTAACCCACCTTCTCCCTTCTGGTGTTTAACAAGCTTCTGGAATCCAGCTTTCTCCCCAGCTCTTCTAATGAGGTGGGAAGACAGCTTCCTCCCCCAGCTTCACAGAGCTTTGTAGATTTTCAAAGTCCAGGATCTCTAATTCCTTCAGCGCTTCTCCTCTATTATCTCCCAACCTGACACTCATGCCTACTCTGCCCACTGTCTTTTTGTGTACGTGACTTACGATGAAGACTCTCAGCGGCTGAAAGACAGGGATGAACCCTGAGTTCCACTCAGCAAAGCCCTCTTTTCCACCGTAAATACAGGGCTACTGGCTCTACATTCAGTGCTCCCTGCCAAGTGACCCCAGGGTGCTGTAAGCATGTCAGTGAACTTGGAGGCATCTAGAGCCTATAGCATGAGTAAAGGCTGCAGGAATGAGAGAAGACAAGGCAAAGATGTGAATCAAGAAGAAATGTTCAACTCATATTCAGATGCTGAATGCTTCTTACGACAGATGAAGTAAGGAGGGGCAGAAAGAGTTGCCTGGAAAGAGGGTTTGAGCTCAATCAGCGATCGGGTCAGGACACCAGAGCTGCCTAACGAGGCAGAGCTTCCTTTTGTAGATGTTGGGAGAGGAGTGTCGAGTAGGACGACAGGAAGCACTGAGAATGGGCACTGAACTGGAATCTACAAGGAAGCGGCTGTTATCATCTTGTAAATAAGCTTCGCAGGTTGTATGATTCCCCGCATCATTCCGTAAGGGATGAGAGACACTGGAGCCTCGCCGCCATGTGTTCTTCCCTCTTTGCTAGGCTACCTGGAGGTGGACAGGACTCAGGGAGGGGAAACGCCAGACCCACATCTCTGCCTACCGCAGCCTTTCCTCCTTCCTCTTCTTTTCCCGATCCTTCTGCCTTTGAAGGGATTTCTGCCGATCTTCTTCCATCATCTGATCCAACCGCTTCTCCTCTTCTTCCAGTTCCTTTTGTATCTGTTGCTTCTCCAGGATCTGGGCATCCCGGATGGCGTGGCACTTGGCGTTCAGAATAATCTGGGGAATGGAGAAAAAGATTGTGGCACTAGGCTTTGGGGGGGAGGGGGGAATAAGGTTAAGGAAGAAGGCGTTATGAGTGTGCGGAAATTTAACGGGGAAGAAATGGGGGCAGAATACAACGTGCCGGAGATGTGCAGGGTCCGTCACGAGTTCACAGAAAAAGAGCATTTCCCCCCCCCCCACTCACTCCTTAACACAGCATAGCTCAAATATTTACTGGGTTCTTATGAGGCACTAAGGTTTATTTAAGGAGAGACAGCCTCACTCAGTATTGTAGTGTTTGAGAGGTAATGGATCAGCCTTCCGAAATAGAATGGAAAACCATGATATCGTATTCACCTGCATAAACACACACAAAATCTCATAAGTCTTTAGAGTTGCTCAGTTCCTTCACAGGGACCCAGGAACACCACGTTATGCTTACAGGAGTCAAGATGTTCGAGCAGAAAGCAAACCACTAGATTTTTTTAATCAAGAAGAACCCAACATGACATAAAAGAAATGAAAAACCATGGTGACACCTTCATTAAGAACCAGAAAGTAAGAGCTGTGGGAAAATAATAAAAGCAGGTACAAGTGGAGATTTACCTAAGAGATGGAAATCAGAGATGAAGGGGTTGGGGAGTCAGCATTTTTCATTTGGTCAATAAGGGAGCCACACACAAATGAATTACAGAAAAGAATTGCAAATGGGTCCCTGATCTTTATGCTCCCTGCTAAAAGAAGTACTCTGGGCTCTATTGTCTCTGCCACCATCCAGGGCCAGACTTGAACTAACAGGATAAAAACAAAATCGAGATCCTTATCGATCACAGTTCACAAAGGCTGTCTTATATCGTGGCTTCCTTAATACTGTCAATAATTCTGCTAAATAGTGTTGCCATCGACATGTTGCGCCTGGACTCCGTGAGGCTCAGGGAGGGCAAGGGACTTGCTCTAGTCATCCAGCAAGCAGGTCAGTCCTCCTCCTCCTCATGCCGGGCCCCGCCCACAGCAGTCCCTCACCTCGTCCAGTGCGTGAATAAGAGCCAAGAGGGAGTGGCAGGGAGCCCTCAAATAAAAGGAAGAGACTCACCTGGCTCATTTCTTTGAGCTCCTCCTCCTGCTCCATGCGAAGCTTGCTGGCCCTTTGCAGAAGGTTCTGGGCCCGCTCCCTGGCCACCTCCTCCAGGTCACTCAGTTTCTTGTTGTTGTTCCAGGCCATTTCCTTCTGCTTCATGATCTTCTTGCGGATCGTCACTGCTTCCTAAGGGACACCAGCCTGGATTGGTGGGGGGGGTCGTTCCCTGTGCACTTGTCTGCCACGGGTAACCTGGGAAGATTTCTCCTCAGTCCATCGCTACATCAGAGCAGAGAGGTTTCACAGCCCGGCTTTCTCCCAGGGGCCCACGTATCCCTCCCATACCTCAGTGACGGCCACCCAGTTTTCATTGCCCAACATTTTTCTATTAAACGCACACGCACGCCTTATTTTAGCATGCCTTAACTGAGTTTACCCCCTCTGGTACGAGAAGCCGGCTTCCCCACTACACTTTTCTGCCCTGCCACCCAGCCACCAAGGGCAAGGCTATGAAGGTGAGTTACCAAGATGGCTTCCTTCTCCTTCTTGAAGGCCTGCTCTCTGGCCTCCAACTCTTCTTTGGTCAGGACTTGGGATGCCCATTTGATCCGCTCAAACTCCTCGGGGCTGATGATTAGGGATTCCCCAGAGGGGTCCTCTGTGGGAACACTGACACAGAAATGACCAGCGTTAGGGAGGAGAGCAGGCTCCAAGCTCCCACGCTCTCTTCTCCTCCCCACGCTATGCTGAGGCAGAAGAGTCTGCAGCTTCATGGACCACTGGAGTGAAGGGTTTCAGGTGAGAAGCAAGTGATGCTGCAGATTGGGGGGGGGGAAAAAAAGGACATTTTACATCTTTCTCTCCATGATCTATCTCATATGCTACATTCTCTGTGTAACTGTCCATGACTCTACCTTGTGTTTATGTCTGTCCACCCTGCCTGCAAGCATTTTCTTCTGAGCCCCACCACATTCTGACTCCATTTCACTGTCCGCATCAAGACCAATGGTGCAGACCAAGGCCTGTTTCAAGCTTCCTCAGGATGAGGCACTATCTTAACTACATCAGTGACCTTAATCTCTGACCCGGTACTTAGTACTTAGCACTCAAAATAAAGCTGTTGAACTGAACTTTAAAAACAGATTATTCCCGATGCATAAAACGTATAAGGGAATGCGAGACAAGGTTGAAATGGATGCTGGTGGGAAATCTAAATATCCCTGTCCATCCAGCCTAGATAGAAGCTTTGAACCCTAAATATTAATTAAAAACTCTGATCGACAGCTGCTGGAGACATGTCTCTTGAACTCCCCTTGTAGCTACCCAACGCATTCAACAAACCTATAGCTAATTATAATGATTAGAAACAAATAACATACATTAAGGATGGGGGAGGGAGTAGTTGAGAGGTGGGAATAACGCTGCTTCTGGGCGAGGCAATTTAACAGGTGCATGGCAATAAGACGCAGATGATCTGAGACAGGAAGTGAAATCTCATCTAATAAAACTCGTGGGGGCTGTTCAAGAAGTGGATTTACATATTAGTCAAGGTCTTATACTGCCCCAAGTGGTGTGGCCCCAACCACACAACCAAGGGTACAAAGTGACCAAAAGCAACCTGGATCCACGACAGTGGATCTGAAATACCACCAATGTGTCTGCAGAGAGACCATTCCAAGAAGTAGCACCCCCTCAGGTTACTGCCCATGTCGGGCTGTCAGATGCCCAGGCTGGCCAGCCTCAGCTAAAACAAAAAAAAGGCTGTACTCAAGTCCAGCTCCTGCTCCTGCACTGGGATCCAGCTGTGTCTCTTCAGCTTAAGCCATGAGTCAAGGGCTTCAGATTCTGGGAACTTACGTCATTCATCATTCAGCAGTGGAGCCAGAGTGGTAGGAATGTGTAGAGAGCGTGAAGCACAGAACATGAGTGCTAAGCCACCAAACACAGCACTGGCTCCTGGCACTTGGCTGACTGAGCTCAGCATGCACCCTTAGGAGGAGCCCAGTGGCATTGCTCCAGTCGGGAAGTAAAGCTGAGCTAACCCCCCCGAGGACCCTGGAGAGCCCCTGTGAATTTCCTCTGATAGCCATGGAGTCTGGGAAGGAGCCAGAGTGTTAATTAGGCATCTGGTCAGTTTCCCTTTGCTTTGGATTCTTGATGTAGCCAAAAGGAAGTGACTCATCTGGTTCACTTCCCTTCACTGAGTGCGCTACTGAGGGCTTAGAAGCATTGACCGTCTACCAGTTACTTTTAGAGCCCAAAGCTCATCCTAAGAAAGGGAAGAGAGAGAAACTCGGGAGTGAAGGGCAGTGTAATGGTAAACTATAAAAGGGAGAAGAGAAAGGCCAAGATGGAGAGGAATAACTCTGAAACAAAATGGGGACAGATTGGTTCTTTTCTCTTCAAGTGTAGAATTTAGGCATGTGTGCGTGCGTGCGTGCGTGCGTGTGTGATCATGGAAATAGAGAGAGGACTGTAAGAAGGAGAAAGAGAGTTAAGTAGGAGAAGGGAACTAGAGAGAACATTGGGATATATGTGTCATGATAGCAGAAAGGGACCACGTGGAGGAGGAAGGGGACCATGAGGAAGGGAAGAGTGAGGACAGGGGAGGAACTGGGGATAGGACACTAGGAACAAAGTATATAGATATAAGAAAATGTCACAACGAAACCCATTTCTGTGAACATTAACCAAAAAAAGATTAAAAAAAAAAACTGTACAGGCAAACAAAACCAAACGAAAGGTGAGAGAGGAGAGAATAGGAAAGCAGTTGAGTTGGGCGGCCTGGATGGCCATGGTCTTCCCATCACCCTGTACGGAGGTGGGAACCCAGAACTGTGCCCGGGGGACTCACATGAGTTCTCGGATCATGTCTCGGGTGATGAGCTGGATTGTCTCTGGCTTGTGGTCCAAGCCCAGAGCAGTGAGAGTTTTCCGGACAGCATGTTTATCGCGGAGCACCACGATAGGGCTATCACTCTTGCCCTGGGGTGGAGGCTATGAGATCGGAAGGAAAGGAAGACTTAGAAGCTGGTCACTCCACTTCCCCCTGATCCATCCTAACCTCAGGCAGGCTTAGCTCCCCTGGGGCTTCCACCCCGTCCAGCCGTGGGGGGAGGGAGGGGTGTGGGGGAAGGGGGCTGGCTCTGGTATAGACTGCTGAACACCAAGAGTGGCTAGGGCATTGTAGTGCCTTTTATTCTCAGGCAAGCATTCCTCCTAAGGTGCCAAGAGGTGGGGAGGAGAGGGGGTGACAGTGTATATCCATCCCTATGTTAAAACCATTGGGAATGAAAATTAAAAATTTGGTGTGTACAGGCCGAGCTCCAGGGGTCCAGTCAGAGAGAGGGAAGAGGGATTCTATGAGCAAGGAGCATCAAGGTCTTGATGGGAAAACCTACAGAGACGACCAAACCAAACTAGTGGGAACTCGTGAAATTTAGACCAACAGCTGTGGAGCCTCCATGGGACTGGACTAGGCCCTCTGCATATGCAAGACAGTTGTGTAGCTTGATCTGCTTAAGGGGCCCCCTGGCAGTAGGGTCAGAATCCATCCTTAGTACAAGAGCTAGCTATTTGGAGCCCACTGCCTATAGTGGGACACCTCGCACAGCCTTGAGGCAGGAGGAAGGGCTTGGACCTGCCTCTACTGAATGTACCAGGCTCTGCTGACTCCCCATGGGAGGCCTTACCTTTTTGTAGGAGGGAATGGGGGAGGGTTGGGGGAAGAAGGCTGGAGGGGCAGGAGGAGGGAAGAGGGGGATCTGTGACTGGTATGTAAAACGAATAAAAAATTTCTTAATAAAAAATTGGTGTATAGGTTATCTCTTTGTGAACATTTCTGGTCTTACAAAATTCTTGGAACACACTGTGAGTTTGAAGCAATAAGTGTTACAGATTAATTTACCCTTTAGTATTAGTAATTTAATCCTTTCTAATGATTAATGGTCAAAAAAAGCCATATTGAGGGAGTTAGGCATAGCTAAGTAGCCTAAAAGGAACCTGCCTTTAAAATCTAAAAGTGGTTGAGCCAAGCCTGGTGACACACACCTTTGATCCCAGCAATTGGGAGGCAGAGGCAGGAGGACAGCTAGTTTGAAGCCAGCCTAGGCTACACGAAGACTCTTAGCAAAAAAGAAAAAAAAAATGTGGTTAAGGAGGTCACTGAGGATTCAGCAAAATGAACACAGATTAGGTGTGTGGTATTTTTTAGACTTTTCCAACTGTAAAAGAGTTATCAAGAAAACACAATCACCCATTTCAGGGAATTTCTAGACATAGGAAAATGTTAGTGCCATAAATGCAGTAACTGACACCTGCCTGGTGACTGGGGGGTGGGGGGGAGTTGGGGAGTGGCTTTGACTGGTTCACTCTGCACTGTCCCCTGAACACTGCTGCCACCTGCCGTTCATCTCTGCTTCCGGAGGGCATGACTGAGTCAGGCCACAGGCCACTTCTGCCCCCTACCGCCAACTTCCTGGACTCTCATCTACCCACAAGGCCAAAGACCTTGGGCCAGGACAGGACTAATCCTGGAGCACTTGGCCATTTCCCACCCTCCTTTTTGACTAGGAAATTCCATAAGGACCTTTCTCCTCAGAAAGAGTCTCTCAGTGTAATTATAAAATCGCATCCTTTTGATTCTTGACTTTACCGGTGGGGAAAACATGCGGAGTGGGAGATCTTCCAAGGGGCCCTCTAGACAGCCCTCTTCCATGCACAGAGACCAATGAAGAGCAGCAACAGACACCAGCTCTCTACTCCCAGCCCACCTACACTTCCAAAAGTGTCACCTCTTTCTCCTCTCTGCTCTTTCTCTCTCTTCCTCCCTCCCTGTCTGACTCTCCAAGTCTCATTCTTTCCCCACCCCACCCCATCCCCTTCTCATCTACCATCACAGGCACCAAAATTTGTTCCAAACAACTCTGCCTCTCCTTTTCTGCACTCTGGGGATTGTCATTGTCCCAGTCTGGGTCAGTCTTGCTGGCCTTCCCATGCTAAGTGACTGTGTTAGTCTAGCACCTGGAAGTTGAAAAGGGGAGGCTGTTTGTGCTGTTTTGTACTCTGACACTGTGAGGAACTGGGAATTTTCAGGGGTGAGGAACCAGGCACCCCTGTTTTAGAACACACTAGATGTTGGAGCTGTACAGCTACACAGCTAGGGGCTAGGAACTTCCCCTTTTTCTTTGGTATGAAGTCTCAGTGATGTGACAAATACAAGCTTCATCCTAAGCAATGCTGGTCTAGGCCACTGCTGTCCAGGAGTGGCTACCCATAGGGGGTGGGGGCAGGGGATCTGCAGATGACTAGTTACCTTGACACCTCCAAAAAGGCTCTCATCAACCTCAGAGTTCATGGCTTTGGTCCGATAGCGGGTCCTGTTCCGTGACCTGTTGGAAGCAGTGGAAGCGGAGCTCGAGGCATCCCCTGTGCTTAGCGGCTGCAGGAAGAGACAGAAAGGATCGGACATCAGTACCCAGTGACACCTAGACCACAGGCAGCAAACATTTCTCTAGCTTATGCTGAGAGCTAGAGGTGACCCTGTGGGAAAACCTCTTGCACAAAGTGTCTGTGTGGGCCCTGAAATGTAGGGGCACAACATCCCCGTGGGGAGGGATCTCTTGATGAGGCATATTAGCTCTACAAAAGCCTGTTTCTGTAGTCTTGGGAGCTGATAAAGCCAAGTCAGTCACAAGGTACTGATGCAAGAATGGAGGAAAGGATGGCTGGAGGAACGGAGTAACACTGCACCCCATCGCCTGCCCAGCTGTGGTTTCCCACAAGAATGGCCTCGAGAGGCTCTGTGCCGGAGAATACAGTGTCCTCTTCACCACCCATCTTCTCAGCCCCGCTCTAGGGCCCCCTTCACTGAGGACATACCGCAAAAGGAAATAAAAATTGTAGAAACTCATCTAGGCCACAGCTCAGCATGTGACGGATGACAAACTTCAGGTAGTGTATGAACAATGATAACCAGCTCCAATCAGACAAAATTAACCCACGTGTAATACACACAATACTATTTGCTGTGCCAATGGCTTCTGATAGCTTCCTATGTTTGGCAGATCCTCCCTCCAATGACTGTGAGAGACAAGGCTCATTCCCAACAACAAAAGCTGAAAACATCATGTCTTTGCCTTCTCAGTCAAGCAGGGGATCTAAGCTGGGCCAACAAGATGCCCCTGACCTGACGGCGACTGGAGAATCGGTGATGTAAGACACAGAACAAGGAGGGCCTTTCTGACATGGATGGCAAGAGCAGCCACACTCGGCATCTGGGGCAACACTGATAAGGACACCACCAGCATGCAAAGCCAGCAGCACTGGGGAGCATGCGCCAGATCAGTTCTCAGTTTGGAGTTTGGCCTCGGTTACAGCTGAAGAGGCACCCTCTGTTCCTATTTTCCAAACCTAGCTTCCCTGCTGGTGCAAAAAATATCAGTGGGCTTTCCTAAATCCTCTCAGGGTGTTCCACCCTACTGAAATAAGAGTTCTGGTTCTGCTGCTTACAACCAAGAACCCGGCTAATCACAACCTCCCGTCCCAGTGGTCAGTTCAGCTGCAGCTTGGCCCAGAGAGTAGATATCTACGTCCAGGAAGCGGTTTCCACAAGGGCTTTTGGATAACGGTAGCCTTAATCTAAAGCTGATTCATACACTGCTTTGGAGGAGCCCACGCCCGTCTCGACAGAGCTCTGTAAGCTGAGATATCTCGGGGAAATGGTCTAGACACACTGGGTCCCTCCAAGTCTGGACATCAGCAGCCACCAGGGGGATGGAGTAAAGAGAGACGTGGACCTCGCATTCCAGGCCACTGAACACTGGACAGTGTTTTACAAGCTCTCGGTGATCTGCCATGACCAACAAGACTTCCTTCCAGCCCCTGTAGCGCCTATGTCAGGTTTTTACACTTAACTGGGCAATGATTCTTCAGCTGGCTCTTTACCAAACAATGAGAACTGCTGGGTGTGCCTTCCCCTCGCTGCCTGGCACAGCCAGCCTAGGCTTACAGACGGAGCCTCCTTTACATCTTCAGCCAGCCCCAAGACAGCAGAGCAGACAAGTCTGGATTTATTAAAAGGTAAATATGACAGCCCCCAATGACGACTAAAAGCAGCCTCTGATGGGTTGTTATATGGCGGCAATGAGCAAACGCTCCCCTTTCCATTGGAAATAGAATAAGAGGAAATGAACAGAAACTTCAGTAGATAGGGTTGAGGCTAAGCATGGCAGGGGGTGGGAGGGGTGAGGTGAGAGGATAACAAAGGGCAGAGTTTGAGTTCTCTACATGATTAAGGAAAAAGTGCAGGGCCTGGCACACAGTAGGAACCCAACTTAACATGTGATACAAAACAAGGAATGAAGTTAAAAAAAGTGACCTTGCAAGGAGTCTAGACCAGACTGAGATGAGTGTCTCTGAGCAATGAACGTCTGGCTCCAAATCACTCCGCCATTCCACGTTTTCCAGATCACGTACGCGGTCTGCACTGAGGATAATAATGTATATGGAAGGGCTTCGGAGTACAGATGGAAAGCATTATTATTGTTTTCACATCTGTTTTCCTGTTTCTTTTCAAGGGCTCCTGTGTGTGGCATTGCGCAGCAGACTATAGGTCCCTCAAGGCGGAGACTGTCTTCTCTTTCCTGTGTCCTTGGTACCCAGGTTGGAGGAAGTCACCACAGGAAACAATCCACTGCCTGAACCGAGAAGTCGGAACAGAGGGAGGAAAGCAAATGACCACAGAAAAACAGCCGCTGAGCAGGCCAGGGGGAAGCGATGAGCACTAGCGTTGGGTATCTAAGAAAACCTCATTGGAGAACTGCTGACTGTGAAGCCACAAACCCTACCCCAGGGCTAGAAAAACCAATTTTGCCAAGAGTAACAAGAAGAACTAGGGAGGTCACTGTGTAAACACGCTAGAAAGAAAAAAAAAATGAAGAACCAAGCAGAAATGGAAAGTCGGATCCCTCTGGATCAGAGGCAGTAGCCAAGTGGTCCTCTTAGGAGGTAAAGGGCTGG
>CABHPH010131540.1:0-21291 GCA_902168325.1 Peromyscus nudipes
GGCAGCTCCTTAGCAGGCTGTAGCTATTAGCATGATGCCTTTAGAAACTCCAAAAGAAATCATTAGTGGGCAGTAATTATGCCTTGGCAGGAAGCAGGCAGACATCCAACCGCACCAGCTTCCTGGCTTGTGGGACCACTAACACAGTCCAGTTTGGTCATTATCCTTCAAGGAGTTCAAACCAAAAGATATGCAAGAAAAATGGAGGTCTGGAGTGGCAATTGAGACCATGGAGGCAGGCAGAGGGCGCGCCACTCATGAAGAGCATGCCAGCTTCTTTTGTTCACCAAATAAAAAACAAAACCGGTAAAGGACTAGGGTACAGATAACTAATGAGCATATGAGGACACTGTTTAGAGGAGATGTATAGGTGTACAAGGATGGACAGAAAGATAAGAGAACATATACAGTCTAAAACATACAACACCTTCCCCAATGAAGGCCATACCTCCAGATGAAAATGGAGTCTGGCCCATCATAGTCAGTGACAGAATACAGCATGTACAACCCCTGCACTCCCGCCTCTGGCAAATGCTTTCTCTAAAAACAGCAAGGTGGGCCTGAGGGATGACTCAGCCAGAGGGTAAAGGTACTTGCCACTAAGCCTGATGACCTGAGTCTAATACCTGGGATCCACACAGTAGAAAGCACTCCTGAAAACTGCCCTGTGACCTCTACCCCCTCTAACACACACACACACACACACACACACACACACACACAAAAATGGACAAAAATAAGTAAAAATTATAGTGCATGATTTTGCATTCTACTCGATCCACTGTCTCGTGTAAATGTACAATTTACACTGTATCAGTCCTTTCCTGGAGTTTGCAGAGTCACCTGGGCTACACAGTGAGATACTGCTAAAAAAAAAAAAAAAGAAGAAGAAGAAGGAAGGAAGGAAGGGAGAGACAGAGAGGCAGAGACAAAGAGAGAGAGAAAAGAGAGAGGATGGTCGAACCCACATCCCCAACGTCCTACCGTTTCTCCTGGAAGGGGCTTCAGTTGACTTTCTGCGGCAGCCATCTTGGCATCCTGCAGCTCATTCTTGAGAGTCTGCACTGTGTTTAGTGCAGAATCGATTTCCATGGGACCACAGGCTTCATGGGCCTGCCAACAGAGTGGGGGATATGTGCATACAGGAGGCTTGGGGAACCGTCTCTAACACTCTGCAACCTAGGAAATGTTTTCCTAGACACTCCCGGTAACTCTGACTCAAGGAGAAGGCAAGGGTAGCAAGAATTTCCCCAGAGAGGACAGAACCACCGTCACTCAGGTCCTTAACCATATTTTCCTAAGTCATTAATTAGGTGTGTCTTAGGACTGCAGACACTTAAAATCCTCCTGGAAGCTACTTTACACTCAGACCTGGAAGATGCATCTTTGATTCACCGGGCCTGGGTTGCAGTGACAGGGCACAGCAGAGCATGTGCGTACACAGAGGCTTGGCATGTACTCAGGGGTGTGTGCACAGAGACTCGGGACACATACAGCAAGGTAGCAATAAGCAAACCGAGGGAGGACTCCACAGAGAGCCCGCAGCAATTTCTTTTCATACGTTTCAATACCGGACATCATTATCCTTCCACACTAAAGATTTATAAACTCCCCCATCTAATTATTTGCTTTACTTATTTAAATCTCTTGATCATCTAGAACACTGGGTCTCCAACAGTCAGGACTTCATGGCCCCAACACATATTAATAAACTTTATGCATATGTAATATTGCCTATCAGTATTCTAAACACTTATAAATTATCACTCTGTGAAAGCAGCAGTAAATATAAGGTGGCTGACTTTTATGTGTCCATGTTATTAGGTACAGAAGCTCAGAGAGTCTAACAAATGTGTCAATGACAGGGGGCCCAATTTAAATTCACACTGTCTGATTTCAGAGACTTCATGCCTTCCGATGCGTTGAAAAAAATAAATTAAAAGCTCTCGCGGCCTCTTCCTGGACCAGCAGACAGTCTTGCTTAGGTATCACTTTGGGGCTCACTGTTCCAGGGTCGCTGTTTGATGCTGGCATATGCCAAGATTCACTGAGAAAACGGAGCCTGCAGCTGTATGGGCTGCAGGGCTTGTGGTGTGGATGGACTTTGCCAGAGGCATGCTGGGTACCTGTATTCTAATAAGCACCCCACCACACACAGCAGGCTGGTACAGTGTGGATGGCTCCAGGACCTCTTTAATAGTCTAAGGCCATTCACTTTGGCAATGGAGAATCTCTGTTCATGTCAGGCATTCAAGTTGGCTTCTATTTTCTTCTCTCACCACTTTATGAGGCTGCTAGTTTCTATAAAGGGATTGCTACAAGAAAACAAATGAATTCAAGCCAGAACTTCATGCTAATAACCACATCAGAGTCATAACGAGCTCCTTTGATAACTGAGTTTCAGAGACAGAGATTTATTTCGTCCCTAAGTCTGTTCTACTGAGACTCTGTTAAGGCAAACATGTCCATATAAGGTATGAAAACATTTTAGGGGAGAAAATCACAGGTAAGATGACAAGCCCCACTCTCAAATAGATTTCCTACCTACATAGTTTCTAAGTTCTCAAGATGATACATGAAAGATGTGGATATAACAAACTATTGCTTTAGTTTGGATCTGAAATGCTGGTGCCTTATGTGATCAAGGATTAGCCCCAGCCCATGCTACTCCTGGGAGGTGTTGGGACCTTTAGGAGGCTGGGCCTAGTGGAAGGAAGGTAGGTTACTGGGAGTGTGACTTTGAAGGAGTGGTTGGGACCCTGGCTCCATCTTGCATCTTTTGCATCCTGGCTGCCATGAAGTGAGCAAATTCCACCTGCCTGTATTTTTACCAAGGTACACAGTATTGCTACCAGCCAAGGCAAGAGGGCCGACTGACAGTGAACAGAAATCCAGGATGATGTCTCCTTTTCCTCCTCCTCCTTCTTAACTCTCTCCCAGTTCTTTCCTTCACCACCCTCACTCTTCCATTTTATTTATTTATTTATTCATTCATCCATCCATTCATTCATCCATCCATCCATTCATTTATTTATTTATTTTAAGACAGGGTCTTACATAGCCCTGGATGGCCTGTGTAGCCAATAAGCTAAAGATGACCTTGAACTTCTGGAAACTTCTGTCTCCATCTACCAAGTGCTGGGTTTACAGGCATGTGTCACCATGCTTGACTAAACCTTTGTTCCTTTTATGTTGACTCTCTTGGGCATTTGTCATAGTAACAAAAAGCTGTTTCGCATAGATAAATTGGCCTGCAATTTATCTGGTACCAAGACACTTAAGACTGGCAGTGTACCCTAAGACTGAAATCAGACCGTCACTTGTCTCAGGAAATGGGGAGAGATGGAGGAAGTATATAACCTGAAGCCATTTGTAACTGGAAGGTGACGATCAAGCCCAGGGGCTTATGTTAAATGTTAGTGCTATCTTTAGTGGTCTTTAAATGAAAGCGGCAGCTCTGTTGAGAAACTGGCCCAGCAGTGCTAGGGCCTGGATGGCCTTCTTAGCACAACATCACAGAGAGATGAAAAGTTGCCTGCAGAGCTAACCACTGGGACAAGACCCCACTTGCCTTCTGCGAGGCCGTGCGCAGCTCGGCCAGGCTGGTCGCCAGGTTCTTCGCACACTGACTCAGCTGCATGGCCGCGGCCTGGTCACTCACAGTGGGGACTGCCGCCTTGGCAGAGGACACCATCTTGCTTCCAGGCTGTGGAGAGATGAACAGAAAGTAAGGTATCTCCTGGGCAACAAGATGCTGAGAGATCCAACAGCTCTGTCTCCACAGTGACTAGAACAAATTTTGCCCTAAAATAGGGTGTGGTTGTTTGTATGAAAAATATTTCCCACAGACTCAGGTGTCTGAACACTTGGGGAATCTCTACAAGATGGAGCCTTGCCAGAGGAAATGTGTCACTGGGTGTCTAAGGGTTATCATTGTTGTGACAAAACACCATGACCAAGGCAACTTGGGAAGGAAAGGGTTTATTTGTCTTATGCTTCCACATCACTGTTCATCATTGAAGGAAGTCAGGACAAGAACTCAAACAGGGCAGGAACCTGGAGGCAGGAACTGATTGATGTAGAGGCCATGGAGGGGTGCTGCTTACTGACCTGCTTCCCATGGTTTGCTCAGCCTGCTTTCTTATAGAACCCAGGACCACAAGCCCAGGGGTGATACTACCTACAATGGGCTGAGCCCGCCCCCCATCAATCATGAATTAAGAAAATGCTCTACAGGCTTGTCTGCTTAGACTCTAATCTTCTGGAGGCATTTTCTCAATTGAGGTTCCCACCTTTCAGATGACTATAGCTTTATGACAAGTTGATATAAAACAAGCCAACACACAAGGCAAGGCTTTGAAGGTTCATAGCACCACCCTACTTCCTGTTCTCTTTCTAACTGCTTCCTGTGTGTAGATGAGATGTGATGAGCCAGGATTCTGTCACTGTCATGCCATGCCCTCTCACTATTAATGGACTCCATCCCTCTGGAACTGAAGACAAAATAAACCCTTTCTGCCTTAACTTGTCTTTGGTCATATTATTAGTTGTCACAGCCACAAAGACTAACTAACACAAAGGGACACATTAAATATCAACTAGTTCATAGGTCTAGAGAGGTAGCTTAGTGGTCAAGAGCATGTACAGTTCCCAGCACCCACATGGCAGCTCACAAAGCTGTCTGTAACTCCAGTTCTTGAGAATCTGATGCCCTCTTTTGGCCTTTGTGGTCTTCACACACCCACACACACACACACACACACACACACACACACACACACACACACACGGTACACACATGTATAGGCAGAACATAAATAGGTAACATAAAATTAAATAAATCTTAAAAAACAATTACCATGGCAAACCAGACACTCCAGGGCAGTACAGAGTATCATAAGGGAACAAGATAGGCAAATTGATGAAAGTGACTTGAAATTCTAATTTAAAATAAAGATAGCTCTTTAATGAAAACATTTCTCTGTGTTTCTCAGAGTGGTCCTTTACCCTGATTTTTACCTATTAGACCAGAAAAATAAAGGTAGATAATATCTCCCTTGTTCACAAACAAAACACACTCACCACACACGAATGCCTATGCCCATGTAGATGCATCTTTAAGAATAGGAGTAGCTGTCTGTGTTGTTTTACAATATCCAGTTCTACCTGGATCCTAGGTATACAGTGTTCTATGAGTCCTGTCAACGGTTCCTAGTCTCCAATTATTGGGCATGTGTCCATTTCCTTACCAAAGTAGCAAAAAAAGGGTAAGGAATTAGCTAAATCTCAATACTTTTCAGTGTGTAAAATTTTACAAGTAGCTTTTCTGGCTCAAAAGCACACAGGCTTTCAGAGCTTTAAAAATGTATGCTATAAGTGTGTCTCAGAAAAACTGTAATGATTTAAGTGCCAGATCATAAATATTAAGGATAAAAGTACTACTTTTAGCATTTAAAGAATTAATGAGAATCAGTAGGAGACCCTAACGTAAGCATTAAAAAGCTTGAATAATTTCATGTTACCAGCCCTTAAAGATGTAATACTGAAGTGTATGAAAAATGCCTAACATTTGAAAACAAAGGATAGGAAATGAAATCAAATAAAATTTAAAGAACAAATAAGCTAATATGCTTTTTTAAGCTCTTAACTCCATCTTATAAAAGATGTATTAAAAAGTATGCTCCATATACTGTGAGCCGTAAATTTAGACTTGTTCATCCTTCTGGAAAGGCAACTCTACAATATTCATGAGGAAAGTTTGAAAACGTATGTTCAGGCTGGTGGGGGGGGTTAGCTCAGTGATGAAATATACATATACATAAAACACATTTTATATATGTATAAATATATTAAAAACACACACTTTTTTCTATTTTTTTTTTTTGAGACAAGATTTCTCTGTGTAGCTTTGGCTGTCCTGGAAATTGTTTTGTAGACCAGGTTGGCCTTGAGCTCAGAGATTCCACCTGTCTCTGCTTCCAGAATGTTGAGATTAAAAGGGTGTGCTACCATGCCTGGCTTAAACACATGTACTTTTTGATTAGTTGATTCTGTTGCCCCTTATTTTGAAGCTTTCCTGTTCCTTATAAAGATCTAAGTATCTACAATTGCAGTTAAAAGAACAGGAGAGAGCTGGGCAGGGTGGTGCCTTTAATCCCAGCACTTGGAGGCAGAGGCAGGCGGATCTCTGAGTTTGAGACCAGACTGGTCTGAAGATTGAGTTCCAGGACAGTCAGGGCTGCACAGAGAAATCCTGTCTTGAAAAACCAAACCAACCAAAATAAACAATAATAAAAGAACAGGAGAAGAGAAAAGAAAAAAGATGGGAGTGAGAAGGAGAGGTGCCAGAGAAAGAACATGAGCGAGCAGGTTCAGTCAGCCTGGACTGAGAAGCACCCGCACATTGTTCAATCCTAACTCTCTATGGTCCACCTAGGTGTAGACTAAACACACAGCTGGCTCCAGGATTACTAAGGTAAAGAGAAAGACCCTTCTAAATTCTAAGTCTCGGTGTGACAAAGGTAAAGTAAGTTGCTTGCAAATCTCTTTCTAGGAATTCACCCAAGTAAATAACTCAAGTTGTAGATAAAGATGGAGCACATGAAGAGGATTACATTACAGGGTGCTTGTGATGGCCCTTAAATAAAAAACCAGCATGTCTGATGAAGGGATGATGGCTAAAGGCAGAGTACGGCCACCTGGAAGACTTTCTGAACCACAAACGCCCACATTACAAAGGAGGGCTGGGGCCGAAGCCCAGGGCTGGAGCAATTGCTTCTCATGCTAGGTTCAGCCCCCAAAGGGCATCTATACAGTGAATGTAATTCCAAAGATTGTATATCACAATTAGAATGTATCGCATGAAAAAATATTCCCAATGAAAAAAAGAAAAAGAAAGATCGTAAGAGCCAGTAGTAAGGGAGGTGTCTTTTGGACACGACAGGACTGTACCACTCAAGAACTCATAGTAGCCATGGTTGTCTGCACACGACCTGCACAATATCAAGTCAGGCAACTTTCTAGTGTGCAATGGCAAGGGGTTCATGAGCTCCCATGCTCAATTGAGGAGCAATTGCTGTTAATAGAGAGTCAGTTTTCTTTAAGGGTGTGGCTCCTAGCAGGGTCACCACACTCCAGAAGTATATACACAACACAAACTAAAGTCAATGGGTTATTCAGTTTTAAAAAATGAGGACCCTAAGTTGGGGGTAGAGAGGTGAGGGTGTTCTGGAAGGAGCCAAGGTGAGGAGTTCAGTGAATATGACCAAATTGCACTGTATGAAATTCTCAACGAATTAATAAAGGTATCTTTAACACTAAAGGAAAGATTATACATCCTCCCCACAAACTTGTTGGTGTTTCTCGCTGTGTGTAATAAAAACTCAAGAAAGTAGACTAAAACATCTGTGTTTTGTCTCTGTATAGGAGAGGTGTGGGCGGCACTTGAAAACCAACCCCCTGGTACATGCCTTGACCGTTAGCATTTCCCTTGGCCAGTGACATCTCCCTCCCCTGAAACGTAAAGAGGCCTTGCAGCTGCTCAGACAAAAACTTAGCCAAGGCTATGGGGTCTGCACAGGTATGTTCCCTTCCCGAGGACAAAAGGCAGACTGCCCGCTGAGGGTCCTGCAGCATGTGACTACGCTGCTGCTGGTGTCTGTTACCTGCAGGAAGTTCTGGCTGGAGATGATGAGGGCCAGCTGGGCGCTGAGGTCTTCTGCTTGAGCTTGGCTCCCTCTCACCCCCTGCACGAGCTGAGGGATGTGATCGGCCACTGCCTGCAAGAAACAAGAAAACGGGAACTGAGCATGCGCAGAGAGGACAAACTATAGCAAAGGGGCAGGGAAAGGACCCCAAGAGCTGCCTTTTGATGCGTGATCCACACCCGGGGACAGCAGTACCAGAAGCTGGACTAAAGAGCATACAAAGCGTGATCCACACCCGGGGACAGCAGTACCGGAAGTTGGATTAAAGAGCATACTTAGCCAGCAGGGTCCTTCCTCACACGGAATCCCTGTCCCCACATCTTCGACTCCCCACCCCTCCACTTTAACAGGTAGTCCTAATGGTCTCAGGCTATTTGATAGAAGACCACCCTCTATAACAAAACCTTGAAAGAACTTTCCTAGTCAAAACTCATAGGCTCCAGGCCGTGAGGACTGAAGATCAAAAATCAAAGAATACAGAATTTACAGGTAGGTAAACTGAGTCAGATGGCCCCATGGCTGGAAGAAGTAAGGGGAGAGGTTCATGAACCAGCCTGTTTCAGGGCTCAGGCCTCTGACTTTGCAGGTATGGATTGTGGGCCCCAGCGTACATATGGGCATCTCTCCTGTTTTTCTGTTCCAGCCAGTACTTAGCATTTCTCAAATGAGAAAGCCCGAAACAGGGCAGAGCGGGGCCATACTTGGCAAAGCAGGACTACGATCTGAGAATCACCTCCAGGGGTGTCTTAGGAACCGTCCAGATCATCTGCTTGTGCTCTTCCTAATTATCCCCTGATGGAGCAGGCTTCAGAGGTCTGAGGACCACCACTGGAAAAGGTACGGGTGAAGGTGCCCAGCGCACTTTGGCCTAGGGTCCATACTCCACCCGCCAGCCAGAGTGTAAAAATACTTAAAAATATCCCTATGGACAAATGCCCAGGTCCTTTCCAGTGCTGATTCCAGAAACGTGGTCCATTTTCCCTCTCAACTCAGTCTGTTGTTTGGCATCCCTCTCATTTCCTGGCAGGGATGTTCGGAGATCTAATAGCTTCAGTCCTTTTAGCAAAGAGGGAGAGAAGGCTGACTCCACAACAGGTCCCCAGACATGAGCGGCTTGTGGCCCCAGAGGAAGGAGAAGGCCACTTTCTCACCCTGCTGGCAGCTACATGGTGCAAGAAAGAACTCTACTGGTTGAGCAGAGGCCTCACCCTCAGCAAGCTCTTCTCCTTCCACAGATCCTAAGCACAGAGGACCTCAGACCCTAGTGCACTAAAGATGCTCTCTCTTCCCTCTATAACACAGTCAACTCTAAGAAGGGACCTCGGAAAAATCAGCATCAGGAATAGTGAGCTCCAGGCAATTATTCCCCAGCAGGGCGGCCATTTCAGAAGTAGAACTGAGTTCCCTCAGAAGCATGGCCACAGCTGAAGAAGTGGCATTTCCCTCCAGATGACTTATTTTTTAGAGATTTGGAGGAAAAGTCAGAAAGGGTTAACTGTCAGAACACTGGCACAATCAGACATGCCTGCCACTAGCCTCCACTGCCAACACTCTCAGGAGACTCCAGCAGGATGCCCCGGCACGGGTGGACAATGGCTTTGCAAGAGGATATGTGTGGTACCCATCAAAGGTGTCCTGGGAGAGTCAACCTCTTGGTGTATGTGGTAAGTTGGCCTCAACACAACACCAATGCCCCGTCCCAGAAAAACAGAGACAAACAAGCAGCAGGTACAGAAAGCACCAGAACATGAGGCCACAGAAGGCAGACGGACAAAGCAGACCCCTGATGAGGAGAAAGCAGGAAATCAACCCGCTGGAGTGCATAGAGACTGGATTTGACCAGCCTCCCAGAGGGGAAGTGACTCTGGAAAGCCAAGGACTGATTTCAATTTCTATTTCAAAGCTCTGAAAAGGCCTCATCCATTCTCTTTATTTAATTCAGTCTCTTAAAAATGATGTGGATAAAGGAAAGATAACGCTGGAAAAAAGACACTCCTTCCAAACACAGGCAATCCACTTAATGGACAAAAACCAGACGTGTGTATACCTGGAGCATGGAGCCACGGCAAACTGGATTAGGAGCCTGGAAGACCTGCCTTAAGTGAATTACCAGGGCATGTGGAGATCTAATGCTATCAGTAATATGTTGCAGACCTGGCCCTCGGTGCACGGGGAGCTTACCTTGCAGCTCTGGACCAGTTGCTGTTGGGCTGAGGGGTTCTTGTTGGAGACAGCTGCATTCTGGGAGGCTGCAATGGTCTGTGTGGCAGCAGCTGCAGCCTGCTTGGCTGCAACCTGCAGAGGATAGAGACACAGGTCAGTTCAAGATCGTACTTGCAAAGTCATATGCCATACCTGGAGCAGTCACTATGTCTTCAAGGCCACCGATGACCTCAACCTTCTTGCTCTTTGCTGCCTGCCCTGGGTCTGCACTCCCGGATGAAGTGGTAAAGGCCGGAAGGCAGGAAAAGCTCATCTCCTCTGCTTTTTGTAAAAGACTGGCTTGATCTTTTGCAAGTCTTATGCTGGCCACCACAGGTGTCTGTGAGTTCATGAGCACAACAGCCCTGATACATCCAGAAGACAGTATTTCACAGCAAGCCTCCCCAACCTCTGGCCCTTCAATGTTTCCACCCTGATGTTCCCCAAGCCTTGCAAATGATGAAGCCAGTCAGTCATCTCCTCAGCATGGAGCAAAAGGCACATGAACCCCACACCTAGTGGAGGAGATATTGGCAGCTGATGGCCGATGGGGAAAGAAGAGTCAGCTTTCTTCTCTGTGTAGCTCATCATATGCTGCCTAGGCTCCCTGGATGGAGCCTACGCCCATGCACATACAAGCAGCATGATTTGGACTGGGTGAGTTATTATTATTAGAGGAAGGAGGAGGAGGAGGAAGTGGAGGTGCTGGGCAGCTTCCAGTGGCATGAAATTAGGAAGGGGATATAGAGAAATGGTTCAGGAGTTGGAGTTGGAGAGTGCAATGTGTATGTGATCTAAATACATTCATGCACAAAGTTATCAAAGAATAAGTGGAAATTTAAAATACGAAAGATGAGAGACAACTGCAATGCTGGGATGGCATTGGCAAGCAGCACCAAGTCTTGATGCTCCAGGGAAAGAAAATCTCCCCATGAAACACAGGCTGCTCTTGACGTCAATGGAGGTGTCCACGCCCCTCCGCTCACAGCACCCAGACCTCAGCTCACACTGACACCCCCCCTGAGGTAATTAAACCAGTTCTAGCTTTCGTCTCCTTCCAATGAGGAGGCTAGTTGTCTTCCAGAGCCCAGCAGACTGCCTATGGAGGGGCTCTTCATTAGACAGCCAGGTAACTTGGCCTCCATCCCTCCCCATTTTAGTTTGAGCGTCTTCTATAAACATCCATGTAAAGACATGTTTTTCTTAGGTAGTTTGTGCCTATTATTTTCAACTCTTTAATTGGAATAAAGATTCTGAAAAGAAATGACAGAACAGTTTAGTCTTCCTCCCTTCTCAGTCTCACCCTGTTCCCTAGCACCGGTCTAAAATTCTCAGCAGGAAGCCTAGGAAAAGTCACTGCCACAAACAGAATAGGAACTTTGCATGCCTGGTCTGCTGAATGTATCCTTTAATGCCGGGAAAAAAGAACCCCAATCTTCCTGAGAAAAGACTGCATTCTATTTCTGAGTGTTGAACTCTGAACCCGAGCCTTTGGCAGCTATGAACTAAAGCAATTTTTCAAATTGTGTCAATTCTTTTAAAGTACCCAAACTATCCGACACCGCTCACTTTGATTTGGCATTCTTTATATAGGCATCATTTTGGTGATTTGATTTTTTTTCCCCAGGTAACTCTTTGCAATCACATATGGCACCCTAAAAGCCAGCCTCTTTCCTGACCTCCAGCCGGTTGACAATTTTTTTCTTAATAGCATTCTGTGCAGCAGCGTTGGTGGCTACTCGGAGACCTTCGGCAGCTTCTCTCAGCCTTTGTTGCTGGTCTTCATTCTCTGGGTTGGCTGCAGCCCCCTGCAAAGGTGGAAACAGACAGTTCAAGTACCCCAGGGGCAGGAGGCTACAGTTGCTAAATGCATACCTTTAATTTTACTTCTAACTAATAACACATAGTATTTGGAATAGAAAGCTCTAAGCTAGGATATATAGCTGTATACCACACCAGGCTGTGTTGCTGGGACCGAACCTACAGCCTCCCAGATGTTACATTCCCCAGCCTCTATAAACACCATCTTTATGCTAAAGATCAAACCTCATGGCTCTACAATCCAATTGTAAGAAGTAACACTGTAAGTCACAGTCTTGGATATGTATACAAATTATCTTGTAGTTACAATTTCAAGACCTCAAGGCTTCAAAGACACGACATTATCAAAAAATACCACATTAGTATATATGTTTTATATTTCTTTATGTATCAGCTAAAATTTAAGTAAAAAGAAATATATTTTCTTCTATTCTGGAGTTTAGTTTTATAAATCTTGTAAGATAAAGGGCTCTGGAAATCTTCTTCCAAGGAGGAAGAACAGTTGTGTGGGCATCATTTACTTAACAACAACAACAAAACAAAACCAAAAAAACACTCCATTTTTGCTGATTTGAATTACTACTATGTCAAACACTGAAAGGTCAATACGAACAAAAAAAGGAGTCACTCTCATTGTAGGAAAACAGAACAGTCTTTATCAGAGAAGGATGGGGACAGACAGACATAGGATGGATAACAGTGAGCCGCTTCAGGGTATAGCTGGGAGTGACCTCTTAAGTTCTGAAGCTCAGAGTGCAAGCTATGGCTGAGAACAACTAACTACACACGGTAAAAAAGCACACAGAGTGAATGTTCAAAGTGATGGACAGCGGTGTATGCTATTATGAGTCAATTTCAATTTTTGATCTGAAGAAATAGGCTCTGATAACTCTCTCCCCATCAGATATGAGAACAATGTGTAAGTAAAAGTCTTTCTCAAGGAAGACTTGATCCTAACTGGTATGACAGATCTTGATGGTCATGTCATCACTGCTGGAACATTTCAAGGCAAAAGTAAATATGGAAAGTGAAGATTCCATTGGAAAAACAAGGGCTTGGATGGAGCATGATGAGAGGGGGTGGGGAGGCCATAGGGGTATGTATGTCCTACAAAAAGACCCCCAAGGAAAGTTTGCTAAAGGCCATTCAAGGAAATCATGTCTTTAGAGAGTATTCTGGGAGAACTGAGAAAAATAGCTGGTACCCTACTGTACTCAAAGCTGGCAGAAGAGCAGGGTAGGTACCCACGTAGCTGTCACCAGTGTCCTTTGTGTAGGTCTACAGCCCTTGTACCATGGTACTTTAGCTGAGCCCGTCCTCAGAATCTTGCTAGTTTTAGTTAGATATGTACAATTCTGAAGTCATGAAAGGCTGAAGTTAATACAGGAAGAGGATACTCTTCTACTGCCTTTGAGACAAAATATGATGCCGAAATCTGATCGTCCACTTGATGAGATTTAGGATCACCATGGAAACAACCCTTTGGGCACGTGGGTGAAGGAGTTTTCTGACTGAGTTCATTGAGGTGGGAAGACTCACCCTGAGTGTGGGCAGCCCCATTCCATGGGGCTGGGGTCCCAGACTAAAAATGGAAAGGCAGCTGAGCACCAGCATTTACCTGCTCCGTGACAAGGATGTGATGTGACCAGGCAGAAACTGCTTCTGCCACCATGAAGGGCTGTGTCCTCAATCTGTGAGCCAAAATAAACCCCTCCTCCCTTGAGTTATTCTCGATAGGCACTTTTGTCGCAGCAATGAGAAAATTCACCATGATGTCCGTAGCGGTGGCTGGGCTTTGCTGTCTGGGCCCTAGTCAGCACCTCTTTCTCATGTTCAACAACTCCTCTGCTAGCCTAAGTGCGTTAAATGTTACAAAGCCACTCAAGCATGCAATGAGGAGAAATCCACACTCCATCCTTCACCTTTGAAGGTAAGCTTCAAAGCCTAACACTCAACAGTGTTTGCATTTCAAGCCGAAAGACCAAATCCCTTACCTTCGCAGCTTCCACCATGCGGGCCGTGGAGTCAGCCAAGAGCTTTGCAGCTGCAAGGAGCTTCTTGGAATTCTCCATGTCTATCTCAGCCTCCGCATCTGACCTCATGGCATTGACAAGATCGGACGTGGCCTGGGCCAGCACCCGGGCTTGGCGCACCATCTCACCTGGAGGACAGGACAGCAGGTATGGGCTGTTTATTTACCATTCTGTCTGAGAATGATCTCAGCGGTCAGGAAGCTTTTTGTTTTTGTTTTTGTTTTTTTTAATTGTAATTATTTGTTTGAAACAGGGTTTCATGTTCAGCCTCTAACTCACTATACAGCCAAGGATCACCTAATCCTCTTGCCTCTACCTCCTTAGTGCTGAGATTACAGGCAAGCACCACCATGCCTGGTTTATGAGGTGCTGGAGGCTGAACCCAAGGTTTTCTTGCAGGATAGCCAGAAATTTACCAAACTGCTACACACCAGTTCCTGGTTTGAAGTTGTTTTTTTTAAGACACGGTTTCTTTGTGTTGTAGCTCTAGTTGTCCTGAATCTCACTCTGTAGACCAGGCTGGCCTAGAACTCACAGAGATCCTCCTGACTCTGCCTCCCGAGTGCTGGGATTACAGGTGTGCGCCACCACTGCCCAGTTCCCAGTTTGGAGCTTTTTATTACTGTTTGTCCTGGCTGTGCCTGAGACTTTATGAAAGTCTATTCCAACTTTCTTTCAGAAGGTCTATTAAGATGCAACATTAAAAGTGAAACCACCCCAGAGAAAGGACTGGTTCCTCTCCACAACTTGTCTGAGGGGAGACAAGCTTTTATACATACAGACATGCTAAAATCAGCGTGGTGACCTTGATGGCATTGTGGGACAGGGAAAAAAAAAATAAGACACAAGTGGGAAAATGGATGAAACCCGAGCACTGTGGGTGGTGAACAGGGACATGCCCACAGATGCTTTGACAAATGTGTCACGAGTTAGAGAAGATGTTAGACATGGGAGGAAGTGGAAAGATGGGGCTCTGCTACCTCTGCAACTTAAAAAAAAGTAAAGCTAGAACTATTCTAAAATAAAAGGTTTCCATAAAATAACAAGCCCCAAATGAGAAGAGCATCAGCAGAAAATCCAATGTACGCAGCATTCCCGGTTACTTAGTAACTTAAGAAGCATATAAAAGGGTGCAAGATCATTTTCTCAACAACTACCAAACACTTGCCAGGCCTGTGGCACACACTTGGAATCCCAGGCCATCGCAGGCCAGCACAGAGTATCACACGTTCAAGGCTAGTTAGTGGTCCTGACTACAGAGGAGAGTCTGTAAACGCTGCCAAACAAAAGGACCACCTCTCAGAACTTGTTATAAAGCACGGTTGGACACTGGCAAAGCAAGAGGAAGTGGACCTCTTACAGGCAGTTGGTAGGGTTGCAAATCCTTTTTAGAAGAAATTTCATTAAGAAGTTTAAACTTCAAAAATCCATGCATCCGTTGGCTGGACAATTCCACAGACAGGCACTGCAGCCACATACACAACTAAAAGCCAGTGAAGACACATTTTTAAGCAGGCTCTATGTAGGAACATTTTTATAAAAGCAAAACAAACTTGGAAACTAAATGCCTATTAACAAACACGCAGTCAGACGGCGGGAGGCTAAGCTCAGTGGTGGAGTGCCTGCCCAGCATGCAGCCAGAGCCCTCCCTGGGTTTGATTCCTAGCACTGAGAAAAAAAAGATAACTGGTTAAATGTATGATGATGACTCCAAAGTGGAATGCTATCCTGTCATTAAAAAACAAAACACGAACGTATAGGTATGTATGGAAAAATTCATAGTATGCATAACACAATTATATTTATATAAGCTGGGAAGGGCCGCCATCTGTCTCTCTATACACAACCTTTAAAGGTAGAGATGTTCTAGGAACTGTGAGGTGATGGGTATGCTGACTTGTTTACTATAGCAGCCATTTACCATATATCAGTTCAAAAATCAAGCGGTCAGTTCTGGGGATCAAGAGGGCACAGTGACCTGATGAATTCAGAGCGGTGACTTTTCAACAGGCTGAAAAGGTGTACTGCATATGTAATTTTAATTTACAGCATGATTAGAGTATATTAAAATGCTCCACCCTACACCTCCCCAGGAAATGCTAACAAGGAGCATGGCTTCAGTCCCATCAGCTATCTACTGTCCCTCCTGGTTCTCTACAGTGACCTTGGGGGTGGGGTAGGGGCGGGGGCAGGGAGAGGACACGATGACTTCCAGTGGATCGCTACATGTTCCTGATTCCTTGGGTGGCTGCTCTGACTTTACCAACTATATCCTGCACATGGGATACAAGGACTTATTAATACTATAAATTCAAATAACAAAAATGCTGATAAGGTTTTTAACTGCGGCTCTGGAAGAGGTTGTCGGGACTCCTGGATCTTTCTCTGTGCCACTGTGTGCAAGTTTTGGACTAAGGAAGAGGAACTATTGTTCTTGCCAGTTGTTCCAGAGTGACTGTCACCACGAGGAAACCCCACACCTATCCAGCCCCTCCTCTCCCAAACCAGTGCCTCACCAGCATCACCCATGGAACTGAAGATGCTCTCGGTGACGCACATGATGGTGTCGGTGGCCTGGTCGTAGCGGCCGATGGGCTCGCCGCGGCTGGCAAACTGCCGCACGTGCTGCAGGAGGTCGTGCAGGGCCTGGCTGACCACGCTGGCCGCCGCGCTGACCTGCTTCAGAAGCTCACTGTCGCCAGTGGCTGCCTGGCAGGCACGGACACAGTTTTCCACAGAGCGGTCCACCAGCTTCCCAGCCTCTATCAGTTGCTCCTGACACACAGGAGAGCTGATGGTGGGGCTCACGACCTGGAAAAAGATACAGAGAGGTTTGCCGCAGTGGATGTTCCTGGTGTCCCAGAATACCCAGCATCTCCCTCAGGTCCCTTTGACCCTCACTTAGCATACATACAAGGGACTCAACTCATCCAATGGGGTAACCCCCACACTATGACACTTTTTTTGTGATTTGAGAAATCCTGCTAATTAGTCACGTGCGGCAGTCCTCATTACCCAGCACTTAAATAAGGACAAAGTCCTGATATTTACTAATTATAAGCTTTTCCTCTTAGTGAATCTTCTAGGCTGAGACAAGGCAAATGGCTACCTAAAAGAATTGCATGTATTTTTCAGAGGCCATCTAAAACTCTGCCTGTGTTTCCTCAAAGACTAGGGAAAGTCTGTCAGTTATCTGTGGACTCCAGGGCCAGCAGGAGCATCACTAAGAATGCCTTTGAATGCATCACTAAGAATGCTCCAAATCCTATCCCAGGTGGGAAATGCCACCCTTTTAATCACAGATCTACACAGTAGGAGATGGAAAGTCCAGAAGCATAAGCCCCATCCTTAGAGAAGCAGATATGCATGATGGAATGGAAGGGCACCTGGAGTCAGGCAGGTCTGAGTCATAACCCCAATTCTGCTGCTTATTTCCATGACTGAAAGCTCCTCACTCACACCGAGTCATCTCAGGCTCCTCATCAGTAAATGAAGGCAAATGGTGCTCAGTGTGCAAGACTGCTGGGCAAACCCAATAACATGATTCTGACACAATGAGCACCCTGGAGCCATTCACAGCAAGGACGACTAAGCCTCCCCAAGAAGTTGTGGGTTCAGTCTGAACCCCTGTACAATACTGTGGCACCCACTGCAAAGCCTCTTTTATGCACTGGAAATAAGATGCATTGAGAGGCTCAAAGGGAGACACAGCAGCGTGCATCTAACAACAGGTGAGGCAACAATAAAAACAGAATTAGACAGCTTATACTAAAATCCTAGCATGGCTGGCTGGCTGTGGTGGTGCACAACTTTGATTCCAGCACTTGGGAGGCAGAAGCAGACAGATCTCTGTTAGTTCAAGGCCAGCCTGGTCTCCACAGATAGTGCCAAGAGAACCACGCTACATAGTGAGAACCTTGTCTCAACCTCGAACCACTCCCATAAAAACCAAAACAACCCCCCTCAAAGAACCCCAAACAAACAAAAATTCTATCATGTCCCCCCAAAGAAGCCATCTGAAGCAAGCTCCAGACTTCAGGCTACTTAATGACAGGTGGCAGGTCAGAGTGCATGGCGCTGTAGGAAGGGATGGCATGCCAGCTGGCTTACCTTGGCACACGCCACAAGCTGGGAGGTGGAGAGAGCACACTGGGTGGCTGCAGCGATCACCCTGTTCTGTAGGACGGTGTCTTCAGCCACCTGGGCCACATTCTTCGCCTTGAGCACCAACATGGCAGCCGCATTGGCAACAGCTTTAGCCAGGCTCATTAAGACATCCTAAGAAAAGGGGACCAAAGCTACTCATTCATTTGTTTACTTTTTTTAAATCACCCTTCAAACACTAAAACTGCGTGGAGTGCACCCAGACTTCTATTAAAACTCCACTTGGTTTTTACCTTCATCCCTTCAGTTTTTTTCCCTTTATTTTTTGAAATGCCAGCTCATCCTCCAAAGAAACTAAGGAAAAAAAAAAAAAAAAAAAAAAAAAACCTCTGTATCGAATAACCAAATCTGTCCCTGTAGAGAATGAGTAGCACAGGTTTCCACACAAAACAGGTCAGGGGCTGGGGGAATGGCTCAGTCATTAAAATGCAAGCACCAGAACCCAAGGCTGGATCCCCAGTGCACACGTAAAAAGCCACAGGCCAAGTGCACACGCTTGAAATGTGCTGTCAGGACGGAGACAGGTAGATCCCTGGAGCTCGCTGGTCAGCCAGCCTAATCTAATCAGTGAGCTTCTCATCCAGAGACAGACTGTCTCAAAAAATAAGGTGGAGAGTGACGGAGGGAGACATTTGACATTGAACTCTGGCACTCACGTGTACACATATATGTGCATGTGTACCAGACACACACACACACACACACACGCAAGCACATATATTGATCCCCCAAAATACCACACACAAATTTAAACACGAAAATAAAACAGCTTAAAAAGGAAGGGTTTAACTGCTGATTCACATCCATGTTCTCCCACTGATTCTTGACTCTTGTACGTGTGATGGATGTGTGGCGTCAGGAGAAACTAAATACATATTCAGACGCCACCAATACCACCTGCAGTAGGTAGGCATTAAATCATGACCTCCAAGTTGTCATGCCCCAGAGTAAGTTGAAAATTTATCTTTTGGACATCTAGCTTGTTATGATCCAAAAGTCAGCTGCTCCTCCGCCTCCAGAAAGCAACGTATAACACACACAGACAAATGATAGCACCGAGTCCTACAGTTGGAGAGCCAAAGACTGCTCTGAATATAACTTATTTTCAGTGTCTGGAACCTTCTGCATAGGGATTGGATTATGCAAAGTAGAACAGAACTTGCATAAATAAACTAGCGGCAAGATGATGGGGAGTGTGTCGGGGGTGGTGGAGGGGGGGAGATGCTTTAGTTGGGAGACTACTTGCCCAGCAGAGACAAAGCCCTGAGTGCCATGCCTATGAACCAGCTATGGTGGTGCCTTCCTGTAATCCCAGAATTTGGGAGGTGGAGCAGGGGACCCGAGGTTCAAGGTTGTCTTGAGCTAACCTGGTAGGCCAGCTTAGACCACATGAAACCCTATCTCAAAACCACAACAAGCTTATCGAGCAAAGGATGCCAGCGCTGCTGAGAACTTAGAGCTGTTTATGAAGGGCATCCTCCTGCGGGAGGGAGGATCCCTTGATTACAACCGCCAGGTCTGTCACCCATCTGTCCGACCTGAAGAGGAACCACTTTGACATTTAATTTACCTCAGGGCTGCAAATATTGAAAGCGGCTTATGTGATTTAGAAATGCTTGCCCAGCCACTGTTACTTGGAGCAAGCACGTCAAAGCTTTTCTCCAGAGGAGTGGTCACAAGTCTTTAGTCATTCATCAGATAATGTTAAAAAAAAAAAAACAAAAAAACCACGTTTGGTTCTAAACATCAAAGGTACCCATAGGGTCTTCACAACGAGAGATTTTATGAGAAAATATATTGGAAACCGTGTCCAGCCTGTAGAGTTTACGCTGGTGATGAATACATGCGACCCAGGCAACTCTAAAAAGCAGCAAAGAGCCTAAAGAAGCTGATTCTGGGGCTGGAGAGATGGCTCGTTAGGGAAAAGACACGGGCTGTTACACCTGATGATGACCAGAGGTGGGTCTCTGGGAACCCTGTGATAAAAGGAGACTCCCTAAGTTGTCTCTGACCTTCTCATGTATGCAGTGGTAAAATGGCACACCCACACACACACACACACACACACACACTCACATACACACACAAATGTAATAAAATGGAAAAAAAAGTTGATTTTAAAATGGACAAAAATAAAGTAGCCTTAAAGGAACCATTTACTATGGCCGTTCATGGGACTGTGACAGTGTCTGGGTATGCAAGAAAAGGCCAATGACACTTTCAGGAGTCAAGGGGCACTTGTCTGCTGTACAACTCTCAAAATTGTTCCCAATATGCCTCTCCTTACACCCCCCCCCCCCCCCCCTCTTTGACATTTTTCTCTGAATTCAGGTTAAAAGCAATTTGGATGTCACAAATTACTAGCAAAACTTTTAAGCATAACTTTCTGAGCCAATCAGAACATTACTTCATGGAATATGAATCCATCTGCTCACACTGGGACCGAGACTGGGTCACCCACAACCACGATTGTAACAAAGGACTTTGTTTTGAGTCATTTAAAGAAATTCTGTTTCTATTAATTTTGTCCAAAACAAACAGGAAAAGAACGGGATCCTGCAGTTAGAGCAGCTGATCAGTCCACTATTGTGTAGCTTGTGTGAAATAAATCCTTGTCAGCTCTGGGAACATGCAGTACATCGAGAACCCAAAAAAGGCTCCACCCTGGGACTCAAGACACAGAAAACAGAGTGGACACCCAGTGCCAGGTGGACCCATGACTGCAGGAGGCTGGGGAGATCATGTTACCATACTTGTCCTCACCTAAAGACTCCACTCTCCAGAGCATTCCACCTTGTCCCTGAACCTGCCTCCCTAGCAAGGCCAAAGAGAAACAAACAGGAGGTGGAGTCTGCATCTGAACACAGTGGACAATCCATCCAGGGAAGAGAGAGGGTGCAAAGCTTCAGAAAACTGCAGGGGCAAGTGGCATGCCTTATAGGAATCCACAGCATCTCCTCCACTGCCCTCGACACCAGATAAAGTATTGCTTTTGGGTGTGCACATGAATGTGGAGACCAGAGCACAAGCTCAGGTACCATTCATTCCTCAGGAGCTATCTACCTTGTTTTTGTTTTGTTTGTTTTGAGATAGGGCCTTTCGCTGACCATAGGCTTGCCAGTGAGTCCTAGGGGATCCTTCCATCTCTGTCTTCCTAGTCCTGACATTACAAATACATGCTACTGTGTAGGCCCAGCTTTAAACATGAGAACCGAGGATTTAACTTGGGTCCTCATGCTTTCATGGTAAGTACATTATTACCCAAACTATATCCCCAATCCCCAGAAAGCAATACTTTTGAGGAAAGTAAATTGAGTGCTTAAAGGTAATGAAGCCTAGCAAGCTAGCAGCTGAATCTAATATAG